>JAHNEJ010000753.1:0-230879 GCA_022559845.1 Amorphophallus konjac | reverse complement strand
GCTACAACCCAAGGCTGGCCGGCATCGGCCATGCCCAGGTAGGGCCTCCACACCACCTGCATCACCATACATGCATCATGTTAGTTGCTATTTCGCTCAATTAAGTCACATGCGTAAAAACACCAAAAAAATCATACGCATCATACCATAGCCTCAGGGTACTCGCTCAACTCCCGACGAAGCGACGCCAGCTGGTAGCCGTGGGGTGCCGCGACCATGACCGGCCTCCACTGTCGTGCCAGAGGCACGGCTCTCCAGTTCCCCTGTCTGGCTCTTCCCATCGGGAAGTAGTAGTAGCTCCACACCTGCATCCATCATACATCATTAGCCCGACTAATTACATATTTAGCTACGGTAAAATCCATAAATAAAATGTTTACCTGGAGAAAAGGTGCGAAGCCGCTGACTGTCGTCTCCCTCTCTGAGGTCTGGGAGAGATCGACGATCAAATGGGCAAGCAGAGCCGCTCCCCACGCATAGTCCCCCACTCTGTCCAGATCCGCCAGGATTTCGAGGAAGCGGCAGTGGATGCCGTCACCCTTCGTCCCCAGCAGGAGGCGGCCCAAGAAGAAGAAGAGGAACCTCTGGAGGTCTAGATCCACCAGCTCCTGCTCGCTCGGGTCCTAGGTGAAAGCTGCATGAGAGTCTCCCTCCAGTCGTGCTAGAAACTCCGCTCCAGTCTCGCTAACCCGCTGGCGTGGGTCACCGAACCCGAGCGCCTCCATAATCTCCACTCGGCCGACTACCCTACTGTCTCTGTCAGTCGCGCTCATCTCTAGCCACAGCAGGTCCAGGGCACTCTCTCAGTAATCGGGGTCAGTGACCCCGCTGACTGCCTCTCCGTCAACCCGTAGCCTGGTGATCCGAGCCACGTCCTCCAGTGTCGGCACCATGTGCCCCCAGGGCATCAGAAACGCCCGGCTCGGCTCGTGCCGCCGCTCCCTCAACGCCTGAATAAGAGGAAGGTCAAGCCGGAAGGGCTCGATCATGAGAAAAGCTCCAAAACCCATGGCGTCCACCCGCGCCCTCTGAAAGTCCGGCAGCCCACGGTACGCTGCCACCACCAGGGACCAGCTGATCCGGCTCTTCATCACGCCCTGCACACCACAAAAAACAAATAAAAAAAGAAACACATCAGCATCATGGATAATAATAAACAACAACACTATACATAATATTTATTTATTTATTTTATTTATTTATTTTAAATATATATATTTATTTATTTAAAGGCGTCCACCCCCCTGGACGCTTTCATTTTACTTCCTTTATTTTATTTTAGCAAAACAAAAACACTTAAAAAATAAAATAAGAATAATATATATTATCATGAAGGCGTCCACCTCAGTGGACGCCTCCTTATTTTTAATTTATTTTATTATTTACATAATAACTCAAAAAAATAATAATAATAAAATAAAAAAGAAAAGAAAAGTTGGAGGCGTCCAGGCCCCTGGACGCCTCCTTCCCCCACTCACCGGCCTTCTCCACACCATCTCTCGCCCACCTGTTTAGCCTATAAACCAACAAATTAGAGTTCTGAGGGGCTTACCGGGTCATGCTCATCCTCTCCGGCGTCGCCAGCACCCGCAGGACCCTCCACTACCAAAGGAGGCGCCTCCTCTTCCTCGGCAATCTCCTCTTCCGCGGCAATCTCCTCTCCCACGGCAGCCTCCTCAGCATGATCCCTCGACCTCCTCGGATGACGAGCCCGTCGTTTCCACCTCTTTCCACCCTGGCTCGGGCCTCCTTGCTCCATTGGGGACTGAGAATTGGTCGTGTAGAGTGAATGAGTCGTCAGAATGAACAGTAAAAGTGGAAGGGGGGTGAGGCCCCCTTTATATAAGAAAATCACCCTTATTGGGGCGTCCAGGCGCCTGGACGCCCCCACCCTTTTTTTTTCAAAAATTCAAAAAAACTAGGGGCGTCCAGGCCCCTGGACGCCCCCAAAAAAAAAATTCAAAAAAAAATAAAAAAGAAATTATAGGCGCGTCCAGGCCCCTGGACATCCCCAAAACAAAAATTCAAAACAAATAAAAAAGAAATTATAGGGGCGTCCAGGCCCTTGGATGCCCCCCAAAAAAAAATTCAAAAAATAAAAAGAAATTATAGGGGCGTCTAGGCCCCTGGACGCCCCCAAAACAAAAAATTCAAAAAAAATAAAAAAGAAATTATAGGGGCGTCCAGGCCTCTGGACACCCCCATTAAAATAAAAAAGTGTATATGTATATATATATATAAACGAGAACACAAAAGGGGGAGAGAGAAAACACAAAAGAAAAAGAAAAAAGAAAAATCATAAAAATAATAATCAGGGGAACAGTGGTCCAAAATGTCAAATTCCAGATTTTATTCCATCAGAAAGCAGAGCGGGCTACATCAGGGGCTTAGGCACTCTAGGCCTTAACTTCCCCAGTTCGGTTACATAAGCTCTCCACAGCTCACATTCTTCCCCCACGTGCGCTAAGGCCTTTCCCGCAACACTTGTCTTCCAGGGTACTTTAACGGCCTTCGCTTCCTTCGCGTCCGCTTCCGTGCCCAACTCTCTCTTCTTCAAAGGGACAATGCCGGTCAGCAGTGGGAACGAGTGGCGTGGAATGCCGATCTGGAGGTAGCACCGATGCCCGTTATAAAGGACAAACTCCATCGCGCCGATCAGTTGGAGTTCATCTTCGAGAGAAGACCTCATGAGGAGTTCAAGTGAGAGTAGACATGCCAGTGCGCAAGTGAAGAAGCTTTGTGTCATGGTTCGGAAGTGAGACCGCCAGTCTTCCCGTTTCTTCAGCCACGGAACACGGTTCGCTACAGTGCCACCGAAGCCTAACACATCGGCTATGTGATAAAGGGGGCTTTGTTGGAAAAGCTTTGAAACAGTCGGCATCCCCTCACGGTGGTCGAATTTGAAGCGCAAATCGACCCAGCAACTCAGAACAAGTGCGCAACCAAAAGGAGGCCTACCCATGCTCGAGGCAGTAAGACCGCTGTAAAGGTAGGTAAGGACAGCGGGTCCCACCCTCTTTCCACTCCAGATCCCGCAGATAGCACTCAGTTGGGTTTCTTCCACTATGTTGTCGGTATAAGGGAACAAGAGAGCACCCGCCAGACAGATGGTGAACCCTCTCATAATTCCTTCCAAATGTTCATCATCTGGTGACCCTTTCAAGGCATCCATAACCCATACCGCGAGCCTTTGCAAGTCAATTCCCTTTTGAGAGCGGACCTTTCTGACTGCGTCGGACGACGTGAAGCTTCCAAGGACGCTCTCGGAAGTCACCCTTGTCAACATCCGCATAGGCTTCGTCTTCCCGTCACTCTTGAATTTCTTCAGTCCAAGCAGAAGCTCCACCTCCTCGAGGAGAATGGTCGCCTCGAACGTCGGGAAGATGAAAGTGTGGGTCTGGGGATGCCAGATCTCCACTAATGCGCCCATAGCCGCCCAGTCCATGCGGATTCTCTCGTAGTGTTTGGCATGAATAAGGAGCCCCTGAAGATGCCACTTCGAGAGTATAGCCCTCATGCCAATGGAGATGTTGGAAGTTAGCTCTGAAAGCCATTGCAGTTTGGAAAACTTTCTCGGGCCCGGAAAGAGTGGATACGGATGGAAAGAAGAAGAGAAAGGAAGGAGAGTGAGAAGAGAGTTCATGCAATAAATTTGAAATAAATCAACTTACCATATGCGACTCGATCGTCCCACTCAGATGACCCTCGAGGTCAGAAAGTTGCCTGATCTCACTGCTAGGCCTGCCCCTCTTCATAACGCAGGAAGACTCTCCTTCCATCCTGAAATCCCTAGACCCTCCTCTTCTCCTCCTCCTGAACTTTCAAAACTCCCCTTGGTACATTTGAATAAACTAGCCTAAGGGAGGTACTTATAGGAAAGGAGAGGTGCTACGGGACGGGACGTATCACATGAGTGGTCAAGTCGTCAGTGTTTTATCCTTGTACTGTGGCACGATTCTGTTATATTTCTGCTGCTTTCTGATGTATTTAATCTATGATGGTCTGTGCAGGTTTTACCAACGGACGTTTTTCGCCCTATCTTGTATACCATCCTTCAGTGTTCGGTCCCCCGTGTCATGCATCATACTATATGATATTTACGCTATTAGAACACGTCAAGGACCTTGCGACCCGAACGAATCTGGGATTTGAGTTTCCCTTCAACAAAAACAGTGATGATTTCAGAAGAATTTGGGTTGTACGGATAGGCCGCTAACTGGTGATAGCGTGGGAACGACGGTTCCATTCAGTGAGTCGGTGCGCGGATAAACGGGCCCCAGCTCAGTATCAGCTCACTAGATCGGTATCCTGACCCATTCTTAATGAGTTGACAATATTATCCTTGGCTATTTTCTATTCTAGTTTGTTTTAAATTTTTCTTTAAACCTAGCATGCATTCATATAGGACTTTGAGTCTGTTGCGGAAGATCATTCAAGTGATTCGATTGTGAAAGCCATTGTGCTTCAATTCTTACAAATATGAGATATTCCATTCTGAATGAAATACTGAGTTTCCTTGAAACGGCCCTACGCTGCCCTTCCAAACGAGACCCTTGTTTGGACAGACCCTCAGATATTCCTTTGCTTTTATCTTGTTTGACCCACCTTGGCCGCAGCACTTCCACATTGGCTGGTAACCGCTCCCCAAAGGTGAAACCTGCGGGTTTATGACCCAGGTACTTCCACACCGAGAAGTTGGTCTCCTTTATTTTTGTACCTGAGCACACATCTCACCCTCCCTTGTTTGATTTCCGTCCAAACAATCGTCAAATTTGAAAGACCTTCTTCAAGGTCGCCTCATCGAAACTACAGGAAAGATTCCAAACAGTCATGTCAACAGCGTGTCTTATCACACCTTGGCATCAACTTATCAGTCCATTCCCACTCCATTTCACTCCACTTCGATACCATTCCATTACGTGTCACTCCCTTGCAAAGCAGACGCCAAGGCGGGACAGCTGTAGACACGCTATTCCTGACGTCCCCTGAGAAAATCTCATATTACCACGCGACGCCCCGCAGCGGTTTCACATTTTGAATCACTTGAGTGTTTTCTATCTTTGAGTCTTCTCGGCGAGTAGCGTAACGCTCCTTCGGCATCCGAAAACCGCCTCGTTGTGGAAATCATGCGGCATTCGAATGGCATCAACATCAATCGCATGCATCAGAAGTTGCCGGGACCAGGAAAATGCCTGACGGACGACTGCCGACGCCCCTTTCGGGGGAATCCGGGGGTCATCATGGAGGCGTCCAGGCCCCTGGACGCCTCCATCAATACAAAATAATGACAAATATATATATATATATATATATATGATTTAACAAAAAATATATATATATAATTTCATGGAGGCATTGTTGGCACCTAAAATATGATCGTCGGCGACCAAGCCATAAGGACGAATGACCCGGCCCACCGAAGCGCGGGAGCCAATAAAGATCAACACATCGAGGATTTCCCAAGCTGCCAGAGCCTCGAGTCATTCCGTATGGACGTGGGGACTTCACCTCAGGAGAGCCGAGATGAATCCACAACCAACCGGCAGTGCGACCAAGCCTGCCCAATGAACCGGCATCGACTTTGTCATGATGCATCCACTACACCCGTTGTCCGATCAAGGACGATGGTCTATCGGTGGTCCCCCATCACATGAAAAGGCTCTCCTGAAGACAAAGGAGTTCCCCCCTGGCTTTCCAAAATGGAAGATCGAAAGCTCTGTCGGCGGAAGATCCCGATCGCCCGGCATGGGCATGGCTTCCCGCCAAGATGGGCCTGTTAGTGGCCGAATGATCGCCCAGCGCAGGCGGAACTATCTCTGGTGTTATCCAACCCCCTAGAGAGCTCTGGGTACGAGCCAGGCCGGACCAACAGCATGGATCGTAGAGCCGAAGGCCGTGTCGGCGGAAAGCCCGTACGATCAAATCAAAGCTATCTGGAGTCTCAGGAACGGCCGTACGTCGACCTGGGAGCTTCGACAAGACATCCCGCCAAGGTTTCGAGGGGCATTGGCGAGATAATGTTCACGGTGACTCCCGGAATCATCCCCGGACTCATCGACTGGCTTGAAGCGCACGAGGAGCATTAGCCCGGCGCGCCTTAAACCGGCGCGCCCCTCATTCGATGCCCCTGATCCCGGCGCGCTAAATCCCCTTCGACGCCTGGCTATTCCGGCGCGCAAGTCACCCTATCGGATGGCTCCAACCCCGGCGTGATAGGCTGATGAAGTCTCTTCCCGGCGCGCCAATCCCACGCCAGTTTAACATTCGAACTCATGCCCCTATATATAGATGGGCTGTTCGAGAAAGAAAATACAGAAGAGGGCTTTCGGGAAGAAAGAAAAGAAAGGGAGCCGAGAGGGAGTAGGGTTCCATTCATAGAAGCTTCCGCCGGTCGTCTTCTTCCTCCCCGATACCCTGTTCCAGGAACAGGTGGGCGCCGGTGCCGGTCCTCTTTCCGCTTTCTGTAGATTCCTTCTTCTGAAGTTTCTGCCCATCGAATGTAAGGGGGGGAAGGAGCGGCGATGATATGACCGATTCTCTCTCCCCCCTCCATGCGATTTTCTTATTTCTTTTCTCTCGCTGTTGTGCTCTGCATATCCCCTTGCCTCTGCTACCGGTGAACGGCGATCGAGCAATGGTGCTGGTGCCATTTCTGATTATGTAAATGCTGAGCCATTCCCATTTCTGGATGGTAATATATATATATGTTGAATGCTTGGGTTATGGGTTGAATGAATGATCCTCAGCCTCCCCCCTTTCTATCTATGTCAATGCGTGTGTCGGAGTTCTTCTCTGCGTAGCTCTAATTCCGGTTTCTCCGAGGTCTATAGCGTGCCCTGAATCATCGTGGGCTACATAAACACCCCTCCCCGGGGGCTTTTCCTTCGATCATTCTCATGTTTGATTCAAGGGTTTTCGCATCCCTCTCTCTTCTCGGACAGAGCTGTGCTTCTGCGCATGCCTCTCTCCGCCATGTGCAGGGTTCATCCCCTGAACGTCGCTTTCTAACTGTTCGAGCATATGCCCCTGCAATGGGCCCGTCTCATTTATGCATTTACAGCCTCTATTCATCGATCATCAAACTGTTCGAGGTTTTCTCATCGTCTCGATCACCCGGGGAGGGGAACATTCCCCCCGTGGCTTCACAGAACTGCTGGGCAACTAAGAACCCTACCCCTCGATGGCAGGCGTTTCTCCCTGAGCCCACAGCAGATAGCAACAGAGGGGTCTTGGCTCAACGAGCTCGCCCCCAACAATTCAGGACCCAATGAAGGCCGGGGATATGTGCTCCTCGCAGGCTAGCCCTCGGAGTTTCATCTTCCTAATGGTCAGTCCCTATAAGGGATAAGTCATACACTGTGGGTCATCCACCCTTCGCAGGCTAGCCCTCGGGGTGCTGTTCCCATCGTCAATGGCTTCATCTCTCCGTTTCTTCCCCTATGGAACCTTGGTGCCCCTAGCAGGCTAGTCCTCGGGGTATCCTGTCCAATGGGGTTTGCTGGCTGCCTTCATGTAGACCGGCGGTTTAGGGGCTTGTTCCATAGGTGAGCATGACCCCGCTTCTCCCCTGCAACTCTTCAGGTTCAGGGGAGATGCTGTCCAATTTTGGACAGATTAATAATGAATAAACCATAACGAAATACTCATTCTGGACCCAATTATCCCGGTGCTCGAGTAGGAACCTCGCACTGGCTTATCACGTCATTCTTGGAGGGTTCTGGACTTCAATTTAACAAACAATTGGCCTCAAATGACTTCAAAACCCTCAACATAAACTTAACAAACTCAAATGATTCAGAATTCATAAAAAATAAGGCTAGAACGGCACGGCCTTAGCCGGCGCGCCCTAATCCGGTGCGGTACCCCCCCCGCGCCGGATTAGCCTTAGACTCATATTTCAAAACTTTTTGCTTGCACCTTTCCGGCGCGCCCTAAACCGACGCGCCCCAGGGCCTTCGCGCCGTATTAACATTCATGATGGCCGCGTCGGATTAAGATGCTATGCCTACGCTTTATTGCGCCGTATAAACCTTCCTTACATGGTCGCGCCGGTTTTGAAACCTCTTGTTGCTTTAATCGCTCATTTGCCCCCGAGCGGATCTCGTCCCTCGGGGTTGGCGTTAATAAATCACAATGGGTAATAAATTGAATAAGGGAGGGGCCAAGCGAGCCCGAACTATATTGTTATCATATCTTCATTACCATGTCCGTTAGCACTTTGCTTTCGCTATTATATTTGTGTTGTTCTCCCGTTCCTTGATGGGGGGTAATAACGTGGTTGATCATCATTTGCTTCCATGATTCTATTATCATGCTTAATATAGTCATGAACGTCATGTGTGCATGCATGCATAGATCCTCGGGTATATCAAATGGCGTCGACAGAAAGCGGATTACGTCTGGTCGGAAGTCTTCGCTATGCGCGACGGTGGTCTTCGGACCTATGTCCTCCGCCACGTACCGAGGATCCATAATCCATGAATTATGCATCTTCTGCACGATAAATGTATGCATCCTGCATGCTTTCGTCATGATCATCATGTAGCTCTTTTTAATTCGGCTTCGACAGCCCGCTATCTCGGCAATTAATCAAAGGTGTTCCCTCCTCGTGGGGGATGTAATTAACGCCATAGCCTTTATGGTATGGCGGACTGCTGGTCCCGACCGAACCTCACATTCGCCCGACATGGGTCAGAATGAGCGCATCACAAATTCGTCACTCATGTGACTGGCACGCCCGCGTCGTCAATTGATCATTTGACTACCAGTTGGTCAGTTGGTCGATCGACCCGCGAAAGAAAGAAAAGGTCGCAAACAAGTCTGGCACGCCCGGTGGGACCAGTGTCACCTTTCATCTCTTTGCCGGGATATTCGGGCTTCGAAGCCCTCTCAAGGCTACTGATTATTGCTTCGTTTGTCTTTGCAGGCAGATCAATGACGATCAACGGGATAGCTGGCGTTGACTTCGATCTTTCGATTGTCGCTGGACACGCGCAAGGGTACCTGGCGGTACCCATGGAATTCGGCAGCTTCCCTGCCGCTGTGGGCTTCCCCAACTTTTTGGGGTTAGCCTTTGTAGATATGCTGGAGGTCGAAGCCCCAGAACCTGTCAAGGAAGCTGTGGAAAAAATGGAGCCTCTGGAGGTTCCCTGCTGCAAAGACTTGTCCGAAAGTCCGGCCCCGGCCGCTAGCTGTCTGGTGCACCACGTCATACGTGGGACCCACCCCAATGTCATCAACAAACACCCTGGAGGACGCCAGCGTCGCCAGGCCCGCAAGAATGCCGCTGTAATCACCGGAACTCTGTCTCAGTCCGGGAAATCTATGCTAGTCGGGGGTATGCGCGTCTTCCTCGACGGACGCACTGCACGGGTGACCCCGGACCGAGTCATCCCCAACATTCCTGTCCACAATGCCTATCAGGCCCTCGCCGAAGGAGGGCAGAAATAGAAGAAGCCGGCCACTGTGGCCAAGGAAGCCCGGCACCCAGGCCGAGGAAGTTTAAACAGGTGTGGGTTCCCAAGCGAACCCGACCTGCCCACCAGCTAACACCCATCTGCCGTCGTCTTGTGAACAATGAGGCGGAAGTGAGAAGAGAAAGGGGCTTGCCCCCGAAGAAGGAAGAAGAGGTGGTTGCGGATCCTCCGCGCCACAGAAGTTTCCGGGCTGCGGCCCGTCAAGCCAACGTCCCTGCTGCGGGACGAAGATTCCAACAGCCGGCCGACAGAGCTCGGCTGGCCTATATCCCTCCTGCTGGAGGTCGACAATCGCCCCCCGTCCTACATCAAGAGCGGGGTCGAGAAGAGATGACCTGCTTGGTCAGAAATTATTTCCGAGGCTTAGGCAACCCCTCACTCGGACAGCAGCGACTGATGCAGACAGTCGCCACTGAGGAAGATTACTGCCCGTCGGCGGCAGATGAAGGAGATATGGGAGATAGAATGATGGTGTCGTCAGTCGACGACAACGGATATAATGACGGCTTCGAGATCGAAGCCGATGAAGTTTTCCCCGAGCGGGAAGAAAGGAGAAGGATCTCTGTGTTTGAAAGACTGACCTTCCCGCAGCATGCTAGAAGGAGGGTCTATCAACAAAAGAGAAGGATGCAGGTTTTCACCTGCAACATGGCTGGTATATCTAACCAATATGGGGAGCTTCCTGAAGACCCCCAAGAATTGGCTCAATTGGCCGCACGGCCGGGGCCGACTACCCGCAGAACAGAAGCAGCAAGAGAGCTTCTGATGATGGTTAAAGGGAAACAGTCCCAGGTCTATCCCCACTGGGATGACAAGGCCCCCGTCTTGACCGCTAATGTGGTGACGGCGGAAGAAGAAGACGACGTCCTCCTCGACATCCTGCCTGAGGGTACGTCCGGGGAGACAACAGAGGGTATCCCCACCACCATAGACCCATCAGTTCTGATGCTACTACAAAAATATCAACGAGAGATAGACTCTCTGAAGAAGCAGCTGATGGAAAAAACTGAACACTCATCGGCCTCTAAACCACCCGAAGTCCAGGGTGAGTCATCCCGGGGAGCGGCTCGTCGCGACGACCCTCCACCGCTCTATACACTGCCCCAGCCGTCAGAGCCAAGCATGGCGACAGCATAACAGCGGCCGCCACAGCCTCAGCCGCTGCTACCTCCGGTGCTCCCTCAGGTGCACCCGACACCCCCGCTGCTGCGTCCTCCACAGGCGACCACCCTGGTCACCCCATACTTGCAGCCGGCACACTTCTATCCAGAACCGGTTGACCCCACGGTCGTGAACCGAATGATGGTGGAGAGGATGATCGAGCTGAAGCTCGCAGAGAAAAGTGAAGGTGACTATGTCGCATTTGATGCCTATCGGGTGCCCTACCCGTAACACTATGCGGCTAAATGACTTCCTCCGGGGGTCAACAAGCCGCCCAAGTTTGACAAATTCAACGGGAAGGGATCCCCGAAAGAGCATATTGCATATTACATGACCGTTATGGGTGATCTGGCCACCGACGAGTCATATTTGCTGAAGTTCTTCGGGTCCTCGCTGACAGGGCTCGCATTTGAATGGTACTCTAGCCTCTCGGCCGGGTCAATCAGTGATTGGTCGGATATGCAGAGAAAGTTCAGAGAAAGATTCCATGTCACAGAGAGGGAGGTCACAGTGGCCGAACTCTACTCAACAAAACAAAGGGCAGATGAGACAGCCCTTGATTACATCAAGAGGTGGAGGAACCTCGGAATGAGATGCAAGCGGCCCCCGCATCAGGAGGACGCGGTACAAATATGCAAACAAAACCTCAGGAGGGAGGTCCTGGAGAAGATGATTGGAATGGAAATACGGTCGTTCGACCGGCTGAATAATGTGGTGGCCGAAGTGGAGGCTTTCCTAGCCAAGCCTGTCCCGGCGTCAGCTGCCAGCACAGCCCAGAAAGGCAAGGCTGCGGAACGGCGCCCCACACCTAAAGAAGCGAATGCGCTTGATATCAAGGCGTTCGAACAGCAGAAGGAGAAAGGCAAGAAGGCGGCTCCCCCGCAGCCTGCAAAAGCTCCGGATGACAAAGAAGGTCCTTCGCTGAGGGACAAGATGAAGAAAGCCTACTCCTTTCCAAAGGACAAGACCCGAGTCCTGTTCGACTGGGTAACAGAATACGGCATGGTCACCCTGCCTGAGCCAAGAAGACCGGAGGACCTGAAAAGAAAAGACAGTCCAAGATTCTGCCCCTACCACCAGATGTTGGGACATCCAATCGAAGACTGTTATGTTTTCAAAGACATCATCGAAGGAATGGTAAAGAAGAATGAAATAGAGCTGGGAGAGTACAAAGTAGACCCTCCTCAGCCACATGAAGCTCCTCCCAGGAGAGCAGCAGTCAACATGGTCTCCCTCTACCAGGCATTACCTGAGGAGATCTCTGAAGCAAGCACACGGAGCACCTACGAAATCCATTTCCTGGAGCCCGTGAAAGAACAGCAGGGGTGGCAGCAGATCCCTGTAAAGCACAAGAAGAAGAGGGCACCTCGCCCGAAAGAGGGGGCACATATCCGTGGCGTTACACCCCGGCCTGCTCCGCCAGTGGTAGCACCCGTATGGGTCACTCCACCTACAGCCATCAGAATACATACACCTAACAGGAGGAGACAGACTCCGCTACCAGTAATCAAGGAAACCAATCCTGGGGTCCTTCGACTACAGCACCTGATTGAAGGGCTAGATGAATATGTGCAGCCCGAATTGAAACCTCTGCTGGTACGGGACCACGTCCCATGGCAAGAGCTGGAACAACTCTCACTCAAACAGGTGGAGGAAGCTGAAGCAGCACCCCCTGAAGAGGGCAGCCTGTTCTGGGGGCAGGCACCCGCAGAAACCAAAAAGAAGAGAAAGCAAAAGAAGAAGAAAAGAAAGGCCGCTGGGGCCAATAAAGCACAGGTTGTCTCCTGCAATACCCTATCAGCACTCTTCAACCTACCCGGAGAAGAGGAAGAAGAAGAAATTTGCTTCACACCCCATGCTGGGGGAGGCAAAGCCGAGGCCGCAACTGCTGCACATGCCACTCGGTCGGGCCGAAAATGGGGGCGCCAGCCACCACCCAACCACAACATCATGTTCAGAGGGGAGCAACCCTACAAGACACCTCCGCCGGAGGTTAAGGGAGTTCAAATCCCCCCTCCGTCAGGCCTATACAACAAAAGTGGGGGCAAGGCAGTCCCTTCATTCCTTGAATTTATGAAAATGTCAAAGGGGAAACAGCCCTGTCAAGAGGCTAACCCTACACCCGGGGCCATTCACCCGCAGCCAGCGCAATCTACTGAGGATGCAAATGCAGATGGAGCTTGCCCTACAGCAACTAATAAAGAAGACCCGACAGCCGGTGCCAGCCAAGAGGATGCCGAGTCCGAGGAAGATGAAGCAGGTCCGTCTGGACCCACAAATCAAAACCTCCCCAAGCCCAGATGGGCTGAAGAGATGAAGCTCTCCAATGTCCGGGCTGGGAGCCGAATAATGAAGTTGCTCAAAAAGCTCCCCGCTCGATTTACGATCTGGGAAATTCTCTCTTTGAGTGAAGAAACTCGACAGGCGATCATCACTGCTCTGCAGACGCCTGCTCATTTTGAAGCCTGCATAGCCGAGGCTATACCAGAAGCCAGTATGACCTTCTCTCCGGAAGACATGCTACTACCTACTGCCAGCCACAACAGGCCGCTGTATATGAAAGGGCACCTGAATGGAAGGGAGCTGAACAGAATACTGGTTGATCCCGGTGCAGCAGTCAACATCCTGCCATACAGAATATACGAGAGGCACCACTTTAATGTGCATCTCGAGAAAGTCGGGGATATGCGTATCGCTGGCTTCAACCAAAAATGTGAAGTATCTATGGGAGTGGCAGAATTTACGCTGACCCTGGCAGATTTCACTACAACAGTACAGTTTCATGTCATTGACTCTCGCACCTCCTACAAGGCGCTGCTCGGCCGCCCATGGCTGCATGAGAATATGGTGGTGCCCTCCACGCTCCACCAATGCATCAAATACAGCCTCCAAGGGAAGGAGGAGAGGATATTTGCTGATCTCCACCCGTTCGAGGTATTTGAATGTCACTTGGCAGACGCCAACCTATATACGGGGCCTCCCCGGAAGGTTTCTGAAGCTAAAGCCCCCATAGGGGCCTCGAAGAATAGATCGGGTGACGGTTGGTATCCACCACCGCCACGCGGATATGTCAAGCCGAAGGTGGTCTCCCACATCACAGCTTCTGGAGACGTCGGCAGGGTAACACCCCCAGCATTATATCCCAAAGCTAAGGAAGTGCAGGTCAATCGACAGCGCGACCGCATCGGAGTCCCGGCCGGCCTCACCAAGCCAGTCCTCGGCCTCAACGACCCCACTGTCGAACCTTTCAAAGCTTGGGAGGTGACACAGGAAGATGGGCCCAGCAGCTTGTTCTATACAGCTGAGGAGCATCCCACTCGGGAAGACACAGACTGCAGCCTCCCTGAAGATCTAGCCAACCCGCGGGTTCCTGTCCAAGGTCTGGCGTTCACGACCGATCGGATGGCCAGAATGTTTCAGAAGCAACACCTTCCTCCCGATCAGTCTCAAAAGCGCAAAGAAGCTTTCCAGAAGATGTGGTATCCTGCAAATCTGGATAAGGAAATGAGACGTGTCTCTCAGCATCCAGGGTTGGGCTTCACCCTGGAGGAATATTATTACAGTGGGCGGTACGAGGTGGATACTATCTCCGCCTTCTATCCTACTGAAGATAGCCCTCTGGGGGCAACCTTTGATGAGTATCCGGTGGAAGCCGAATATCTTGAACTGGCTCGGTCCGGGAATCAAGAAGTAGAAACCTCGGCCCCTTGCCGATGCTGGGAGCAAGTTCATCCTGAAGAAGCGGCCTTTCAAGCCGAATTTGATACGGCTAGCAGCAGCGAAGCCGAAGACATTCAAGAAGTAGGAGTCTCTCCCTCCACAGGGGTCCTACTAATGACAACTTCAACACCCTTTCTGCCAATCAGGGAAGCCTTGGTCAACTCCAATCAAGGGGAGCCAGCTACCAGGAAAGAAAAAGCCACTTCTGCGGAAGATACAACTGTCCCAGAAGGCGAGACTTCCTCAGCTTCTGCTATAAAACCAGTATGCTGTCCGAGTCCGGCTGTAAACAGCTACCAGTCCGTTATGGCTGCAACCTCATCCACAAACACCAAGGCTGCTCTCTCATCCTTGGAAGCTGCGACGGCAATGGATTTGCTAATAGAACAATCCACCCAGCCGCTAGCACAAGAAATCAAGAAACCTCAAGAAGCTCTGGTGGTGTCTGACGAGGAAGTCGAAGTACTCGACCCTCAAGATGGTATTCCAGACTTCGTTGACCTCCAACCGGCACCTCCGGAGATAGAAGACGGAGGCCAGGCCACAGTCGATGAACTAATAGAAGTCAACTTGGGAAATGAGGAGGACCCTAGGCCCACCTTCCTCAGCGCCCAACTGTCCCCAGAAGAACGGGAGTTGTACATCCAGCTGCTGCTAGAGTACCGGGATTGCTTCGCCTGGACTTACAAAGAGATGCCAGGTCTAAGCCCCGCTGTCTCACAACATGAGCTAACAATCAGCCCTGAGGCCGAGCCAGTGAAGCAACCACCGCGGCGCATGAGGCCAGAGCTCATCACCCAAATTTGTGCTGAAGTCGACAAGCTCATTGACGTGGGATTTGTTGAAGAAAACCAGTACACTACATGGCTGGCGAATATCGTCCCCGTGAAGAAGAAGAATGGACAGATCCGGATATGTGTCGACTTCCGAGATCTAAATAAAGCCTGCCCCAAAGATGACTTCCCGGTGCCAATAACCGAGGTCATGATTGATGCTACAACCGGCCATGAAGCCCTGTCATTCATGGATGGGTCTTCCGGTTACAATCAGATTTGGATCGCGGAGCCTGACCGAGTCCATACTGCTTTCCGAACTCCTAAAGGCATTTATCATTACAAGAGAATGCCGTTCGGACTGAAAAATGCTGGCGCAACCTATCAGCGCGCAATGACCAAAATCTTTGACGAGTTGCTCTACCACAAGGTCGAATGCTACATAGATGACCTGGTGGTCAAGACCAAAAGAAAAGAAGATCATCTGCAAGACCTCCGGATTGTCTTTCAGAGGCTGAGGCAGCATGAGCTAAAGATGAACCCCATGAAATGTGCGTTCGGAGTGTCGAGCGGAAAATTCTGGGTTTCATCGTCCGATATCGGGGAATCGAGATAGACCCCGCAAAGATCAAGGCAATTCAGGAGTTACCTCCGCCAAGGAACATCTCCGAGCTGAGATCACTACAGGGCCGCTTAGCTTATATCCGGCGGTTCATTTCCAATTTGTCAGGGCGATGTCAGCCTTTTCACAAGTTGATGATGAAAGAGGTTCCCTTTTATTGGGATGAAGATTGCCAGACGGCCTTTGACAAGCTGAAAGACTATCTGAAAACTCCTCCAGTGCTGGGCGCACCGGTGAAAGGACGACCATTGATACTGTATATAGCAGCTACACATAATTCTCTGGGGGCAATGCTGGCCCAGAATAATGAAGAAGGGAAAGAGCAAGCCCTCTATTACCTCAGTCGGAGACTGGTCAGAACTGAAGAGAAATATACTTATATTGAGAAGATCTGTCTGGCGCTGGTCTTCGCAGTTAAGAAGCTCCGACACTATATGTTGTCGCATGAAATCAGCTTGGTGTCCAAAGAGGATCCCCTGAAGTACATCATGTCTCAACCGGCACTCAAAGGCCGCCTGGGCAAATGGGCGGTAATCCTTATGGAGTTTGATATCTCCTACGTGCCGCGCAAGGCCGTCAAGGGCCAAGCTATTGCAGACTTCTTCGCTGAGCACCCAGTGCCCGGGGATTGCCCGTTGGAGCCGGAGCTTCCTGAAGATGAAACCCTAGAAGCCGTGCAAGTACAGCCCTCTCTATGGCAGCTATACTTTGATGGCGCTTCCAGAATTGACACCTCTGCCACCGGATCATCCAGGGTCAGAGCAGGAGCAGGCATAGTCTTGAAATCCCCAGAAGGAGAAGTGGTACATACATCCTGCTCCATAAACAAACAATGCACCAACAATGAAGCGGAATATGAAGCCCTGATAATCGGGTTGCAAATTGCTCTGTCCATGGGAATTCAGATGCTGGAAGCATTCGGAGACTCCATGCTAGTTATAAAACAGCTGGAAGGAGAGTTCGATGTGCGAAAGCAAGAGCTCCTCCCCTATCACCAGTTGGCAACTCGCCTGATGTCAAGATTTTACTTCATCAGCATCAAGCACATCAATCGAGGCCGGAATGCTCAGGCAGACGCCCTCGCTAAGCTGGCCAGTTCATTGGCGGTCCCGCCAGACACAAGCCTGAATATAACAGTGATCAACCGCCGACAGGTCCCCAGCGTAACAGGGGTCCTGGCGACGAACAAGAAATGGAAGTAGCAGTCATCGAAGGGGTTCAGCGGCCCGATTGGCGAGAGCATCTCCTACACTGGTTTCAACACCAGCAACTTCCAAAAGAAAAGGAACAGAGGATGAAGCTCCTGAGGATCAAGGATTCTTACGAGATGCGAAGCGGGACCTTGTTCCGAATTATGGCAGATGCCGAAGGAAAGTCCTACTCCGTTGCTTGTCTTCAGCAGAAGCGGGACAGGTGATGCAGGAGGTCCATGCAGGATCAGCTGGAGCACACCAGGCTGGCCCGAAGATGAAAATTGAGATAAAGAAACTGGGTTACTATTGGCCCACTATATTTGATGATTGCTGCAGGTTTGCCAAAGCTTGTCAGAAGTGTCAAGAACACGCTAATGTGGCAAGGAGACCTCCAGTGCCATTGCATCCCACCCTACCAAGCTGGCCGTTTGCTCAGTGGGGCACGGACGTAGTAGGGCCGCTACCAGCATCTTCATCAGGGTGCAGATACATCTTAGCAGCTACAGACTACTTCTCCAGATGGGCGGAGGCAATAGCACTAAGAGATGTGACGGGAGAACTAGTTGCAAGGTTCTTCCGGCAGAATGTAATATTTCGGTTCGGATCCCCAGCCGAATCATCTCTGATAATGGCAGTCATTTTAGGAACCAGAAGGTTTATCGGCTGGCCGACAAATACAAAATCAACTGGAGAACATCATCCCCCTACAACCCTCAGGCCAATGGACTCGCAGAAGCCTTTAATAAGACATTATGTACATTGCCGGCAAAGACTGTCAAGTCTAATAAAAAAGATTGGGAAGAAAGGATGTACGAAGCACTTTGGGCCTATCGTACTGTCTACAAGACCCCAACCGGCTGTTCACCTTTCTCCCTCGTCTATGGGCCGAAGCTGTAGTGCCCATTGAACTTGAAGTTCCTTCATTGCGAGTTGCCATCCAGCACGGACTAGTCAGTGGTGAGCAGACCAATGCAGAAAGAAGATTGGAGGAGCTCGCTGAGCTCGAAGGAAAACGCCTCCGGGCACAGCAAAACATCCAACTCTACCAAGCTCGCATGGCCCGTGCTTTTGACAAGCTAGTCAAGGGTCGAGAATT
This sequence comes from Amorphophallus konjac, assembly GCA_022559845.1. Lineage (NCBI taxonomy): Eukaryota > Viridiplantae > Streptophyta > Magnoliopsida > Alismatales > Araceae > Amorphophallus > Amorphophallus konjac. The sequence continues at coordinate 212,838 of JAHNEJ010000753.1, read as the reverse complement.
CAAGAAAGGAGACCTGGTAATGGTCAAAAGAAAAGAAGTGATGGCCTCCAACCCCAAAGGGAAGCTGGTCGAAAACTGGGTCGGGCCATATATCGTCCGCCGAGTATATGAAGGGGGTGCCTACGTCCTTGTAGACCACAAAGGAGTCATTCAGTTCTCTCCCCTCAACGAAAAACACATTAAGCTGTATCATGCAGCGTAGCCGACATGTGCCGAGTGATCGGTCGAAGCTAACTTTTCCTTGGTTAGTGGCACTCCGCCCTAATCAAGCTACTTCCCCTTTGGTTAGTGGCATCTCGCCCTGATCAAGCTACCTTTTTCTTGGTTTAGTGGCACTTCGCCCTAACCAAGCTACCCTTTCCTGGGTTTAGTGGCACTCTGCCCTAACCGAGCTACTCTTCTCCTTGGTTTAGTGGCATTCTGCCCTGATCGAGCTACTCTTCTCCTTGGTTTAGTGGCACTCCGCCCTAAACAAGCTACTTTTCCCCTTGGTTTAGTGGCACTCCGCCCTAACCGAGCTACCTTTTCCCTGGTTTAGTGGCACTCCGTCCTAACCGAGCCACCTTCTCCTTGGTTTAGTGGCACTCCGCCCTAACCGAGCTACCTTCCCTTGGTCTAGTGGCATTCTGCCCTGATCGAGCTACTCTTCTCCTTGGTTTAGTGGCACTCCGCCCTAACCGAGCTGCCTTTTCCTTGGTTTAGTGGCACTCCGCCCTAACCGAGCTACCCTCCTCCTTGGTCTAGTGGCACTTCGCCCTGATCAAGCTACCCTTTTCTTGGTTTAGTGGCATCTCGCCCTGATCGAGCTACCTTCCCTTGGTTTAGTGGCACTTCGCCCTAACCAAGCTACCCTTTCTTGGGTTTAGTGGTACTCCGCCCTAACCGAGCTACTCTTCTCCTTAGTTTAGTGGCACTCCGCCCTAACTGAGCTACCCTCTCCTTGGTTTAGTTGCACTTCGCCCTAACCAAGCTACCTTCTGTGGTTTAGTGGCACTCCGCCCTAAACAAGCTACTCTTCTCCTTGGTTTAGTGGCACTCCGCCCTAACCGAGCTACCCTCCTCCTTGGTTTAGTGGCACTCCACCCTAGCCGAGCTGCCTTTCCTTGGTCCAGTGGCATTCCGCCCTGACCGAGCTACCCTTCCCTTTGGTCCAGTGGCATTCCGCCCTGATCAAGCTATCCTCTCCTTGGTCTAGTGGCATTCCGCCCTGATCAAGCTTCCAAAAGAATACGCCACACCGCCATTACAAGCCTTACATTCGGATTGGCACGAAAGCCCTTCCTTGCGTTAGCATTATCTTCCCGCTAACGAATAAACCCGAGTCGGCTAAAGGCTTTGTGTTCTAGCTGGCATTCTCACATTGTTGCCACTACGGGCCATCCACTGTCGATCAGGCGTCGAACATTACACTTCGACCTGCCACCCTATACAAATAAAAAATGGGGTTAAAAATAGAGATACCCCGCCAGACTTGCTCCTATATTAGGACAAGTGCAAAAATGGCTATAACCCAGCTGTGGCGAAAACCCGAAGGGGCGCTGCAGGCAAAATCGGGTATCCCGCCGCATGAAAACCCGAAAGGGCGCGCGGGCAAAAGAAAGAGGGGGCTGGCTCCGGCGAAAACCCGAAAGGGCGCTTGAGTCAGTAAAGTGGTAATTTCCAAATTCCTCTCCTATTCTCCACCCAATGAAACTCCGAAAGGGACAACCATCAAAGTCCCACCGGAAATCCTTTAACAAACCCACATTCGACCCTCGTCATCATCGGCGAGATCGGTCGATCTCTACCCTTAACTTGGACCTTACGTCCCTGTTGATAATCTCATCTTTGCTTCGGCATGTGACCCATGTTGATGAATAAACCCATGGTCGACCCTCGTCATCATTGGCGAGATCGGTCTATCTCTACCCTAAACTTGGACTTTTCATCCCCGTTAATAACCCTACCTTTGCCTCGGCATGTGGCCCATGCCGATGAATAAACCCACGTTCGACCCTCGTCATCATCGGCGAGACCGGTCGATCTTTACCCTTAGCTCGGATCTTACATCCTTGTTAATAGACCGTATCCTTTGCTTCAATATCTAACCAGTGTCGACAGACCGAAGCAGGGTCCAATCCTTGTCATCATCGACAAGGCCAGTCAATATTTTCGCGGTCCAGTTCTTCTGCATCCCGAATTCAAGAAAAAAAAGAAAGAAAGAAAAGAAAATGGGGTTAAAAATAGAGTTACCCCGCCAGACTTGTTCCTATATCAGGACAAGTGCAAAAATGGCTATAACCCAGCTGTGGCGAAAACCCGAAAGGGCGTCGCAGGTAAAATCGGGTACCCCGCCGCGTGAAAACCCGAAAGGGCGCGCGGGCAAAAGTAAGAGGGGGCTGGCCTCGGGGAAAACCCGAAAGGGCGCTTAGGTCAGTAATGTGAATAAAAAAATTGAATGATAAATAGTGATGATTCATTCTCTGTCCGGAAGACCCCTTACGAGGTCGACGGGGAATTTTCACTATATACATCTATTGTCTACCCTTTTCGACCCTTGTCACCATCGACAAGATCGGTCGCTACCCTATACGGTTTTTGTCACCATCGGCAAGACCGTCTACCCTTTTCGACCCTTGTCACCATCGGCAAGATCGGTCGCTACCCTACCCGATTTTTGTCACCATCGGCAAGACCGTCTACCCTTTTCGACCCTTGTCACCATCGGCAAGATCGGTCGCTACTCTACCTGATTTTTGTCACCATCGGCAAGACCGTCTACCCTTATCACCATCGGCAAGATCGGTCGCTACCCTATCCAGTTTTTGTCACCATCGGCAAGATCGTCTACCCTTTTCGACCCTTGTCACCATCGGCAAGATCGGTCGCTACCCTATCCGGTTTTTGTCACCATCGGTAAGACCATCTACCCTTTTCGACCCTTGTCACCATCGGCAAGATCGGTCGCTACCCTATCCGGTTTTTTGTCACCATCGGCAAGACCGTCTACCCTTTTCGACCCTTGTCACCATCGGCAAGATCGGTCGCTACCCTACCTGATTTTTGTCACCATCGGCAAGACCGTCTACCCTCTTCGACCCTTGTCACCATCGGCAAGATCGGTCACTACTCTACCCGGTTTTTGTCACCATCGGCAAGACCGTCTACCCTTTTCGACCCTTGTCACTATCGGCAAGATCGGTCGCTACCCTAGTCCGGTTCCTGTCATCATAGTCAAGACCGTCTACCCTTTTTCGACCTTCGTCATCATCGACAGGACCGGTCGCTACCCATTCTCGGGTCTTGCCATCCTCGGCAGGACCGCTTACCTGCCAATTTTGATATACCCTCTTGAGTCCCCCGGACTCTCGGCTGGCATAGGCCGTTGTTAGTCTCGAGAAAAGTCACGGCGCGGTGGAGCGAACACCTCACCCCTTTGCTGAAGGCGTGAGCGCTCTCCTGCCCTAGTGGCTCATACACTCGGATTAGAAACAACGGGTGAATGGAAGAGAAAAGAATAATGACAAGATGGAGTCTTCATTCAAAAAGCACGATGGAGATTTTCCATTACTATGAAGTAAAAGGTACGTGTTACACGGGCCATCCCCCGGAGTACATGAAGTGCGTCAAAAAGGGAGCAAATAAAGAGAAAAAAAGACTACGGCAGAGGGCGTCGGAAGATGTCCTCCAGCGCAGGAACACCCAGGGAAGGATGGTGGGTCAGTTCTTACAGTCGAAACTCAGTGGCCTCCAGCTCAGATAGCTTCTCCTCGAGGGAAGCAGCTTGTCCCTCGGCCATCTCTCCATCCTCCGCCTTCTGGACTCCCAGGCGATCTACTTCTTCAAGTTCGGCCTCTACCCTTGAAAGTTCGGCCTGTAATGCCGCCATCCGGGCCGTCAGGAAGCTGCGATGTTGTAAAGAGGTCTTGGCTTCATCCCTCATCCTAGCTGCAGTCTCTTGCAGAGAAATAAGGGTCGTTCGGCTTTCAGCCCGCTTCAATGATATGGCTGCCAGCTGGTCAGCTGCTTCCCGGCCTAGAAATTCCCTCCTGTTTACATACTTCAGGAGCATGACTACCCGCGGAGTCCAATCGTCCATAGGGCAACCAAAGGCCAACAGCGATCGGGAAAGATGCTCTATCAAGCCCCTCAGCTGAACATAAGTTAAATCCCTGCTAGCCGTTATGGTCTGTTGAAGAGTCCCCAAAAACTGCCACACAAGGTCATTTGAAGATTGAAGACCCAGTGGCGACGTCTCAGGCAGTTCAAATTCCACTCTGCTATCCACAGCAGCCCAGATATCATCGGCCGACCCGGAAGATGATGATGGCATGAGCTGCAGTCCATTGCGGTGGGGAACAACCGCACTGGCAGATACGGTGGCTGGAGCCTCAACAACAATAATTTCTTGGCCTGCCCCCTGGGATGGGGGTCCAACAGGAACATCGAGAGCCGAAGACGTCTGTTCTTCAATAATCTCTCCGGCTTCTATCTCAGCAGGACCACCCTTTTTCAGAATTGACTGCTGTGCAGCCTCCATTGGCGGAGAATCTCCGGCTGCCGCTGAACTATCAACTTCCACGAGTGCTCCGGGTCCGACTGGAACCATGGTTGCTGCAAGGTCCTTTGGGTATCACAATGTGATAGGCCGCAGGATGGGCGGGAGAATTGCATGGCCCGTTCCCAGAGCCGGGAGTGGTATCTGCACCATCATGGTTGGCAGCGCCACCTCAGCCTGCATCAGAAATATATATACATTAAAAATAAGGCTAGAGGGAAGATAAAGAAGAACAGTAAACACCGACCCTGGGCAGGTCCTTACCTCAGCGGGTACTAAGCTCAAATCTTTAAGAGCAGCTCCCCCGGCACCGGCCTCTTCACTCTCAAGCAATACTGCCGGATCAGGACCGCTCCATGGCAACCGGGCCGGGCTGAAAGTCAGATAATCACTTTCATAGGCCGAAGACGCCCCTACATCATCGGTCTCAAGATCAATTCGTGAAAGCTCCTCGTCACTGGAGCCGCCACCATAATCAACTTGCTCGGAGGAGGAGGATCCTTCTGCTCTTTCGGAACGCTCCACCATCGGAGCCGGAACCTCGCCAACGGGGGCCTCACCCGCAGCAGAAACTTCCCCCGTGCTCTCCACACCAGAAGCAGCGACTGGCGGCATCTCGAGGACAGGCTCACCCTGCCCCTGGATAGTCACTTCCTATGTACTCTCTGAGCCCGGAGCAGTGACGGTTGTATATCAACTGCAATTTACGGCAAGAAGGGGTCAAGCTAGCTGAAGACATGAAGATTCGCGGTGCTATCGCGACTAGACCATGGATTACCTTCCATCTCCTGCCTGGGTGTTGGAGAGGGCAGATCCCTTTCTACGGGAGCAGTAGGGACTTCTCTGCCCCGTCCCTAGCCGCTACATCTACCGTCGCCTCCGGCCCGACGACCGCGGCAACTGTGTCAGCAACCGTCAGCATGGGCTAGCCAAGGCAGTCGAAACAAGCTAATGCACTTTGAAGAGAAAAAGAGCCTACCTTCAGCCTCTAGCCCTTGTGTGCGGGAAGCTTCAAACTCTTCAAAAGATACAACCGAAGGAAGGACGGTTGCCGACTCCTTCTCTGCAGCCTTCTTTCGGCGTGCCCGTGTCACCCGGGTCACAGCCTCTTTTGCCTTTCCGACGGCCTCCCTCAGCTGAGACCGAGTCCTCTTCCTCGAATCCCAAGGAGGCAGTGGTGTCGTGGTCGAAGCAGGCTCAGGAACTTCAAAATATGTTGGCTTTTGGGCCTTTATGATCAGTTCCCTGAAGTGTCGGGTCTCCTCCGAAGTCAGTCGGACTGCACATGCACGAAGGTGAGAATGACACACCACAATGAAAAGAAGAAGCTGGCCAAAAGGTCTGAAAGAAGAAATGAAACATACTTGCCGGTCCCGTATAGAAGGGGAAGAGAGGCCAATAGAATAGCGACGGCGTTTTGTCCCTCGAAGCCGCCTCGCGAATAAGCCAGCATAGATCTCCAATCTTTTCACTTGGCTCGGCCAGTAGCGCCAGGTCCTCATGACCACGAGATGATAGGAGATAATACAGGCTCAGGTGGTCCAGCCCCCACCTGTCTACATATTTGAATGAGATCTGAAGAGGATGGTCCAGGATGGCTTCACTCGGACCGCTCACCGACAGGCCATGCGATCGAAGGAGTGCAAATAGCCAGGGAGTGTTGTCGTACAAGGCATCCCGCCTGTCTTCCTTGCGAATGAAAGTCCGATAGGGATACAACCTATCCACCTCGGGACGCCAGTCGGCCACAGCCGCGACGGGCTCCTCTACCGGTAAAGGGAGTTGTTGGAGAATCACCCTCTCACTGCTTACCCGGCATAAACCCCGAAGGGTCTTCACATAATCATCCTTGTTGATCGGGGGCAGCTTCGGTTCAACTTTCATCTTGCGGCCTTTCACAATCTTGCGGGCCTCCATATAGGCCTTCACTTCTGTATTGGTCCAAGACTTCAACTTCTTCAAATAAGAGGCTTCAATGTCAAGAACCGGCTCCGGCTGGGAAGCTAAAAACCTGTGCTCCGCCACGGCCCAGCACTCTATCCGGGAATTCCTGTAAAATCCCGTCCGCGCGTTCCACCACTTGACGTATTCAGGCGTGACGCGAGGGTTGCGCGCAGGGGCGGGCACCCGAAAAGAAACGTCTTCACGATGATGGAAAAAGTCCCACCATATTCGGGCATCGTCGTTTGAAACCTGCCCGGCCCTATGCCTGTTGGGCAATGCAAATTGTGAAGAGGAATGTGGAATCTGCTGGTCGTAGCCAAAGTTCCGACTGAAGCGGAACGGGTAATACGGCTCCAACCACAGAATGCCGCTCTTGCGAAATACAAGGACACTAGGCCTGATGGCCAGTGCCCAATCAATCAACTCCGGCTCCAGAATAGGCTTGGTATATTTGGCCTTGGAAATCGGATGGATGTACTCCTCAGTCTCAAACAGCTTGCACTGCCTCGTCCTGTTCGTCAGCGGGCTCGAATGGGCAGCTAAGCTCCAGAAATGAAGAGCCCCAGGTGAATCCATGGGAATACGGGCCAATTTACCCCGAATGGCGTAGAGTTGCTCCGCTAGTAAAGATGGCTCAGCACTCGCAAACTCTATCATGCGCGGGACCAGACGAACCGCTTGTAATGCCCGAGGAGCTGCCTCCGGAAACAGGGTGCAGACCCAAGCATTAAAGAAATGTAACAGACCAACCGTCCGAAGGCTTCCGGGGAGACGCGTCTTGTGCAAGTCTCCCAACATCTTGTAAATGAGGCACAAAGCCACTGGGCAAAGGGACAGCTTGATGCCCCAAGCCATAAGACATGCCGGATAAATGGCCTCCGCCCTAATCACGCTCTCGTCACCTTGAGGAAGAGCGAAAGAACAAAGCCAATAAACCAAATATGCAGCACAGTGAGTGACTGCATCAACACCAGTAGGGTTTGGGTTTTCCCCCTGCCCTCCTCTCGAAGAAGATGATGAGCGGCCTGGCGTCGCACCCTCTTCTTCCGCTTCTGGGCCACGGGTGCTATTGGAGGAAAATCTTCATACTTATTCTTCCCCTGAAGAAATATTGAAGCCAGGCGCCCATCCGCACTCTTCGCTTCTCGCTCGGCTTTCAAGCTTCCCTCGTATCGTGCGACGAATGAAAAAGAGTGTGATACGCCTTCATCAGATACCGGTAGGCGTAGCCCGCCATATACCGACCGTCACCGTTGGTCTGGTCTTTCAACTAGTCAGGCCAGCAAACTTCTTCATACGGTTCCCCGTCAATGGGTAGGCCGCTGAGCTGCGATAGACTCCACAAGTCTAAAGAGGTCTCCCCCTCTGAAGTGTAGAAAGTGTTATATTCGGGGCAAAATACCTCGATCATTCCACAACACAAGCCCCGTGAGATTGGGTACCGGTACCTTGAAGCGTACACGCTGTGATATATGCCGGCCCTGGTCAGAAGAGGAGCGTAATGATGCAGCACGTAGTCTGTGAACTCCACTGCTCCGGGCCTGAATGCATGAGCGTCTGTAGCTTTCAGCTCAGCGAACCACCCCACTGATATCTGGTGCTTGAAGCGAACCGCCAAGCAGTCCAGCAAGAACGATTCATCTCTATATCCCCATCTCAACGGGGCAAGGAATAAACCAAAGATCGGCTTCTCACGATCCACTCTGCCCGCGGAGTCATTCCACCGAGCGGGTACGAACTCGGGAGCTCTAGTCAGCAATCCGTCTGCCGGAGCCAGGTCTTGCAGCCCCAGCACAGCACTCCATTTCCTGACCTCCCCGAGGAGATAGATGGGTCTTCCCCGCATCACACATTCGGCCAGGCTGTCTCTCTCCACCAGCAAGGCCTGCTCGACCTTCCGAACGGCGAACACATCCCTCTTCCTCTGAAGGTTGAAGCGTTGAAGAAGGGACATCAGGTGCTTGTCCTTGGGATAATCCCTCCTGGTCACGCCCTCTCTATTATAATGAAAGGAGTCACCCCCGAGGATAAGGAGACGGCTGGTGTCCACAGTGTCTGTCTCTGAATCCGAAGACTCCGCAACTATGGCCACCTGGCCGTGCCCCCAGTCGAGGGAATTGACGTTCTCCCATGTCACTACGGCACGAGAAGAAGAGCTGGATGCCATGATAGCTGCAAAAAAAGGCATATCAAACAAAAGTAAAGTCAGAAAATAGCTGATCAAAGGTGAACTTCTGACAAAATTTTGGCAGAGTCACCCCAGCACAGGGATTGCCAAAGAAAAGTGGGAATGCATCCACTGAGGAACGGTCCCTAAAAGGCAGCCATCGACATTGCACCGAGGCCAAGAGGAACACCCGGGGGAATAGCTCCGAGGACAAGCCCTGCTAGAAGCCTCCCGGGGCCCAAAGAAAGGGTTTTGAAACCCAAATGGACAGCATCTTCACTCACCCGAAGGACCGCCGCCGCTCTCACCTCACTCCACTCGGCACCGCAAGGAGAGAAGAAAGGGAGGAGAGAGAAGGGAAATGTGCAAATGAAAAACAGTGAAGAAAAAATGAGAGAAAAGGGTATATATAGAGGAGGCCCCCCTCCGTTAAACCGGCGCGCTATTTAGCGCGCCGGATTAATTTCCCTTTTAAGCAAAGGCGCGCTGGGAATCACCGCGCCAGATTAACCGATCCGATGAAAAGGCCGCGCCAGATTAAAACCACAAAGGGTAAGGGCGCGCCGTATTAATCCCATGCTGTATTAAGATGGGAATGGCACCGGATTAGCATCCGTACCGAACTAAGAGCCATCCAGAGCTCCTGTCAACCGAAGAAGAGATCCGTCCAGATGAAGTTCATCGGTGGGTCTTGCTGCACTCGTGCCTTGCTCACAACACCCACGTCTGGGGGCATTTGTTGGCACCTAAAATATGATCGTCGGCGACCAAGCCATAAGGACGAATGACCCGGCCCACCGAAGCGCGAGAGCCGATAAAGATCAACACATCGAGGATTTCTCAAGCTGCCAGAGCCTCGAGTCATACTGTATGGACGTGGGGACTTCACCTCAGGAGAGCCGAGATGAATCCACAACCAACCGGCAGTGCGACCAAGCCTGTCCAATGAACCGGCATCAACTTTGTCGTGCTGCATCCACTACACCTGTTGTCCGATCAAGGACGATGGTCTATCCGGTGGTCCCCCACCACATGAAAAGGCTCTCCTGAAGACAAAGGAGTTCCCCCCTGGCTTTCCAGAATGGAAGACCGAAAGCTCTATCGGCAGAAGATCCCGATCGCCCGGCATGGGCACGGCTTCCCGCCAAGATGGGCCTGTTAGTGGCCGAATGATCACCCAGCGCAGGCGGAACTATCTCTGGTGTTATCCAACCCCCTAGAGAGCTCTGGGTACTAGCCAGGCCAAACCAACAGCATGGATCGTAGAGCCGAAGGCCGTGTCGGCGGAAAGCCCGTACGATCAAATCAAAGCTATCTGGAGTCTCAGGAACGGCCGTACGTCGACCTGGGAGCTTCGACAAGACATACCGCCAAGGTTTCGAGGGGCATTGGCGAGATAATGTTCACGGTGACTCCCGGAATCATCCCCGGACTCATCGACTGGCTTGAAGCGCACGAGGAGCATTAGCCCGGCGCGCCTTAAACCGGCGCGCCCCTCATTCGATGCCCCTGATCCCAGCACGCTAAATCCCATTCGACGCCTGGCTATTCCGGCACGCAAGTCACCCTATCGGATGGCTCCAACCCCGGCGCGATAGGCTGATTAAGTCTCTTCCCGGCGTGCCAATCCCACGCCGGTTTAACATTCGAACTCATGCCCCTATATATAGATGGCTGTTCGAGAAAGAAAAGACAGAAGAGGGCTTTCGGGAAGAAAGAAAAGAAAGGGAGCCGAGAGGGAGTAGGGTTCCTTCATAGAAGCTTCCGCCGGTCGTCTTCCTCCTCCCCGATACCCTGTTCCAGGAACAGGTGGGCACCGGTGCCGGTCCTCTTTCCGCTTTCTGTAGATTCCTTCTTCTGAAGTTTCTGCCCATCGAATGTAAGCGAGGGGGGAAGGAGCGGCGATGATATGAGCCGATTCTCCTCCCCCCTCCATGCGATTTTCTTTTATTTCTTTCTCCGCTGTTGTGCTCTGCATATCCCCTTGCCTCTGCTACCGGCGAACGGCGACCGAGGAATGGTGCTGGTGCCATGTTCTGATTATGTAAATGCTGAGCCATTCCCGTTTCTGGGATGGTAATATATATATATATATATATATATATATATATATATATATATATGTTGAATGCTTGGGTATCGGGTTGAATGAATGATCCTCAGCCTCCCCCCTTTCTATCTATGCCAATGCGTGTGTCGGAGTTCTTCTCTGCGTAGCTCTAATTCCGGTTTCTCCGAGGTCTATAGCGTGCCCTGAATCATCGTGGGCTACATAAACACCCCTCCCCGGGGGCTTTTCCTTCGATCATTCTCATGTTTGATTCAAGGGTTTTCGCATCCCTCTCTCTTCTCGGACAGAGCTGTGCTTCTGCACATGCCTCTCTCCGTCATGTGCAGGGTTCATCCCCTGAACGTCGCTTTCTAACTGTTCGAGCATATGCCCCTGCAATGGGCCCGTCTCATTTATGCATTTACCACCCCTATTCATCATCATCTGAATGGTTTCGAGGTTTTCTCATCGTCTCGATCACCCGGGGAGGGGAACATTCCCCCCATGGCTTCACGGAACTGCTGGGCAACTAAGAACCCTACCCCTCGATGGCAGGCGTTTCTCCCTGAGCCCACAGCAGATAGCAACAGAGGGGTCTTGGCTCAACGAGCTCGCCCCCAACAATTCAGGACCCAATGAAGGCCGGGGATATGTGCTCCTCGTAGGCTAGCCCTCGGAGTTTCATCTTCCTAATGGTCAGTCCCTATAAGGGATAAGTCATACACTGTGGGTCATCCACCCTTCGCAGGCTAGCCCTCGGGGTGCTGTTCCCATCGTCAATGGCTTCATCTCTCCGTTTCTTCCACCTATGGAACCTTGGTGCCCCTAGCAGGCTAGTCCTCGGGGTATCCTGTCCAATGGGGTTTGCTGGCTGCCTTCGTGTAGACCGGCAGTTTAGGGGCTTGTTCCATAGGTGAGCATGACCCCGCTTCTCCCCTGCAACTCTTCAGGTTCAGGGGAGATGCTGTCCAATTTTGGACAGATTAATAATGAATAAACCATAACGAAATACTCATTCTGGACCTAATTATCCCGGTGCTCGAGTAGGAACCTCGCACTGGCTTATCACGTCATTCTTGGAGGGTTCTGGACTTCAATTTAACAAACAATGGGCCCCAAATAACTTCAAAACCCTCAACATAAACTTAACAATCTCAAATGATTCAGAATTCATAAAAAATAAGGCTAGAACGGCGCGGCCTTAGCCGGCGCGCCCTAATCCGGCGCGGTACCCCCCCGCGCCGGATTAGCCTTAGACTCATATTTCAAAACTTTTTGCTTGCACCTTTCCGGCGCGCCCTAAACCGGCGCGCCCCAGGGCCTTCGCGCCGTATTAACATTCATGATGGCCGCGCCGGATTAAGATGCTATGCCTACGCTTTATCGCGCCGTATAAACCTTCCTTACATGGTCGCGCCGGTTTTGAAACCTCTTGTTGCTTTAATCGCTCATTTGCCCCCGAGCGGATCTCGTCCCTCGGGGTTGGCGTTAATAAATCACAATGGGTAATAAATTGAATAAGGGAGGGGCCGAGCGAGTCCAAACTATACTTTTATCATATCTTCATTACCATGTCTGTCAGCACTTTGCTTCCGCTATCATATTTGTGTCGCCTTCCCTCTCCTTGATGGGGAGTAATAAACGTGGTTGATCATCATTTGCTTCCATGATTCTATCATCATGCTTAATATAGTCATGAACATTATGTGTGCATGCCTACATGAACCCTCAGGTATATCAAATGGCGTCGACAGAAAATCAGATTACGTCTGGTCGGAAGTCTTCGCTATGCGCGACGGTGGTCTTCGGACCTATGTCCTCCGCCACGTACCGAGGATCCATAATCCCATGAATTATGCATCTTCTGCACGATAAATGTATGCATCCTGCATGCTTTCGTCATGATCATCATGTAGCTCTTTTTAATTCGGCTTCGACAGCCCGCTATCTCGGCAATTAATCAAAGGTGTTCCCTCCTCGTGGGGGATGTAATTAACGCCATAGCCTTTATGGTATGGCGGACTGCTGGTCCCGACCGAACCTCACATTCACCCGACATGGGTCAGAATGAGCGCCTCATAAATTCGTCACTCATGTGACTGGCACGCCCGCGTCGTCAATTGATCATTTGACTGCCAGTTGGTCAGCTGGTCGATCGACCCGCGAAAGAAAGAAAAGGTCACAAAAAGGCGTCCACGCCCATGGAGGCCTCCATCAACCAGCTCACGGGCGACCCCCGACCATCGACTGACCGTTGCTCAGCATGTCGTTTGAATAAAATCCAAGGTATGGAGGCGTCCAGGCCCCTAGACGCCTCCATCAAACAGCTCACGGGCGACCCCTGGCCATCGACTGACCGTTGCTCAGTCTGTCGTTTGAAGAAAATCCAAGTTATGGAAGCGTCCAGGCCCATGGACGCCTCCATCAAACAGCTCACGGGCGACCCTCGGCCATCGACTGACCGTCGCTCAGTCTGTTGTTTGAATAAAATCTAAGTTATGGAGGCGTCCAGGCCCCTGGACGCCCCCATCCTCCCAACCTCTATAAATAGAGGCCTACCCCCCTCAGTTCCGGGGGTCGAAAAAAGAGGCCGAGAGACTGCCGGATTCTATTCCTAACTCATGGGTGTTTTGCAGGGGAGGTCCTGCCGGATCCTCGGGTGCCAGAGCTTGCAGGAGAGAGGCCGCCTTCGCCCGCCGCGCTACCTCGTCGTCCCTACGCTGCCAAAGCTCCACCGGATCTCGCCATCGACCATCCAATAAGCCATTCTCTCCTCTTCTTTCCTAGATTATCTTGCATTCATCATATCATATCTTCTACCCCCCCCCCCTTTTTATGAGGGAGTCTTTTTCCGTTTCTACATCAAAATAATTGCCATTCATCGTAAACATTTTCCTCCTACTCGTGTCCGAGAGGGGTTTAAAAGATAACACCAACCAGGTGTGTGTCTTGCCATCATTTCGTTACTTGCGTCATTAGAATTTGAATACTGCACCTTCGTCTTTCTGATCCACTCGTTACTTGTTTGTCGTTGTTTTGCAAGGGTACCTGAGGAAAGCCCTCTCCGTCGGCCGGCCGAAGGGGGAGGAAGAAGCAACCTGCCATTTCCCGCTCTTGGGGATTCACAATCTCCACGCTCAACACAAGGTACACGCAATCATTTCGTTTCTTTGAGGTAACCCCTCTGGCGATCACACCCCTTTAGCATCCTACGTATGCTCTTTCCTCATATTGGCACGTTTCATAATCCTTCTTAATTTTTAGTCGCTTGATAGTCCGTAGCTTAGTTCGTTTTCTTCTCCTTGAGTGGATTCCTCGGCTTCCACAGGGCACACCAGGCTGGACCGAAGATGAAAATTGAGGTCAAGAAATTAGGGTACTACTGGCCCATTATGTTCGAGGACTGTTGTCAGTTCGCGAAATCATGTCAGAAGTGCCAAGAGCATGCTGTTGTGCCTAGGAGGCCTCCTGTACAACTACACCCAACAATTCCCAGCTGGCCATTTGTCCAATGAGGAACTGAGGTGGTCGGTCCTTTGCCAACCTCCTCAGCTGGACACAAGTACATCTTGGCCATAACAGATTACTTCTCCAGATGGGCGGAAGCCACAACACTTTGAGAAGTAACTGGTGAGCTGGTCGCCAGATTTATCAAACAGAATATTATTTTCCGGTTTGGTGTTCCCAACAGAATAATCTCTGATAATGGAAGTCATTTTTAAGAATCAGGAGATATATCGGCTCTCCGAGAAATACAAGATTGATTGGAGGACCTCTACCCCTTACAATCCGCAAGCAAATGGGTTGGCTAAAGCATTCAATAAAACTCTGTGTACGCTCCTGGCGAAGATCGTCAGCTCTCACAAGACGAACTGGGGGAAAAAGATGTACGAAGCATTATGGGCCTATCGTACCGTCTACAAAACCCCTACAGGCTGCTCACCCTTCTAACTCATGTACGGCTCCGAGGTAGTGGTTCCTATCGAGCCGGAAGTTCCGTCACTCAGGGTTGTTGTCCAATACGGTTTGGCACGAGATGAGCAAACAAATGCTGAAAGAAGATATGAAGAATTGGCTGAGCTGGAAGGAAAATGCCTTCAGGCACAGAAGAATATCCAGATGTACGAGGCCCGCATGGCAAATGCCTTCAATAAGCTCGTCAAAGGGCGAGAATTCAAGAAAGGAGACCTGGTCATGGTCAAGAAAAGGGAAGTCATGGCTCCCAATCCAAAAGGTAAACTTGCTACTAACTGGCTGGGTCCATATGTAGTCCAGAGGGTCTACGAGGGCGGATCCTACGTGGTTATCAACCATCGAGGAGAAGTTCAGTTCCCACCACTCAATGGGAAACATCTAAAACTCTATCATGCCGCACCACTGCCTGCTGGGGGAGTGGCGAATGGACAGATAAATGAAGGCTGATGACAATCAGGAGGGTCGCTCCTTTGCTACACACTAAACATTAGTTCGGACCCTCTGTCTGGATTAGATGATGAAACCCTATTCTTCTTTGCGTTGGTGTTTCCCCCACATCGATGATAAAACTCATCCACCTTTTCGGCGAACGGTTTCAGGCCTAAGCTGCTACACACCGACATCAGCTCGGACCCTCCGTCTGGATTAGATGATGAAGTCATATTCTTCTTTGCGTTGGTGTTTACCCCACATCAATGATAAAACTCATCCACCTTCTCGGCAAATGGCTTCAGGCCCGAGCTGCTACATACCAACATCGATCCAGATCTTCTATCCGGATTAGATAATGAAACCTTATTCTTCCTTGTGCTGATAAAATGATAAAAAAAATGGGGCTTAAAATAGAGGTGCCCCGCCGGACTTGTCCAAGATATCTTGGACGAGTGCAAAAATGGCAAACAACCCGGCTGTGGCGAAAACCTGAAAGGGCGCTACGGGCAAAATTGGGTACCCCGCCACGTGAAAATCGGAAAGGGCGCGTGGGCAAAAGTAAGAGGGGGCTGGCTTCGGCGAAAACCCGAAAGGGCGCTTAAGCCAGTAATGCGGCAATTTAAAGTTCTCTTTTTCACCCTTCCTAATAAAACTCCGAGAAGAACGATCATCATAAAGTCCCACCGAAAATCCTGTCCAACAATCTTTCGGCCCTTGTCATCATCGACAAGATCGGTCGGCTTATTCCTTTAACTTGGACCCTTCGTCCCTGTCAAATGAATCTACCTCTCCGGCAAACGGCCCCGTGCCCAAGCTGCTACCCATCAACATCAATTCAGACCTTCCGTCTGGATTGCATGAGGAAATACCATCCTTCTTTGCATTGATGTTCACCCCACGTCAACGATAAAACTTATACACATTTTCCAGTGAACAGCCCCATGCCTGAGCTACTACACAGCAACGTCGCTCAGACCCTCCGTCCGAGTAGACAATGAAACCACTCTCCTTTACGTTGATGTTTATCCCCGCACCAACGATAAGATCCACATTCCCGGCTAACAGCTTCATGCCCAAGCCGCCATCCACCAACTTCAGTTCAGACCTTCCATCTGAATTGCATGATGAAGCCCTACTCTCCTTTGCGTTGATGTTCACCCCACATCAATGAATGGCACATGCTCAAAAAAAAACAACGCGAGAATCAAAAAATAAGAAATGATAAAAAAATAAAAAAATGATAAGAAATGGGGCTTAAAATAGAGTTGCCCCGCCGGACTTGTCCAAAACATCTTGGACGAGTGCAAAAATGGCAAACAACTCGGCTGTGGCGAAAACCCAAAAGGGCACTACGTGCAAAATCGGGTACCCCGCCACGTGAAAACCCGAAAGGGCGTGTGGGCAAAAGTAAGAGGGGGCTGGCTCTGGCGAAAACCCGAAAGGGCGCTTGAATCAGTAATGTGGTAATATAAAAAGTTCATGAATCTCCTTCGGCAGCACATCCACCGCATGCCCCACCGATGATGAAACCCCATTGATCATAAGGCATATCGTCTCGATCAATGCTAAAGCCCATCTCGGAATAGACCTTCCGTCTGTTCTGATAAAACCCTTCCACTTCTTGCCCGGAACTCACCACGGTAAAACTTATCCAGTTTAGATCTTACATCTATTTTGATGAAATCTGTCATATGTCCCCCCGTGATAAAACCTGCTATTGATCGATTGGCACACCGCCCGATCAACGATGAAACCTGTCCGGTTTAGACCTTACATCTATCCTGATGAAACCTATGAAATCCTTGCATTGGTATAAACCCAATACCAATGATGAAACCAACTATTGATCGATTGGCACACTGCCCGATCAACTATGAAACTTGTCCGGTTTAGACCTTACGTCTATCCCGATGAAACCTATGAAATCCTTGCATTGGTATAAACCCAATACCAATGATGAAACCAACTATTGATCGATTGGCACACTGCCCGATCAACGATGAAACCTATCCGGTTTAGACCTTACGTCTATCCCGATGAAACCTATGAAATCCTTGCATTGGTATAAACCCAATACCGGTGATGAAATCAGCTACTGATGGAGCGGCACACTGCCTGATCAATGCTGAAACCCATCCAGGGTAGACCTTCCGTCTGCTCTGATAAAAACACAACATATTTTCTCAAGTCAATCCGGACCTTCCGTCTGGATAGACGATGAAATCCTATTTCCTTGCGTTAATGTCAATCCCCCACATTAACGATCACAATCATGCTCTCGGTGAACGGCTTCGTGCCTAAGCCGCAAAACACACTCAAGTCGACCCAGGCCTTCCACCTGGGTGGACGATGAAACCCCATACCCCTTTCATTGATGTGAAACACCCACATCAATGACGATGCATACACGGTTGAGCACATGGATTAACAATTTACAAAGCCAAAGTCCTAGTTCAACGAAGACAAAAAAAAGAAAAGAAAGAGACAAAATGGGGCTAAAAAAAATAGAGATGCCTCGCCAGACTTGTTCAGGCATTCTGAACAAGGGCAAGAATGGCCAAAACCCAACTATAGTGAAAACCCGAAAGGGCACTGCAGGCAAAATCGGGTACCCCGCTACGTGAAAACCCGAAAGGGCACGTGGGCAAAAGTAAGGGGGGCTGGCTCCGGCGAAAACCCAAAAGGGCGCTTGGGTCAGTAATGTGGTAATTTAAAAAGTTCCATGCCAACGACATGCTACCTTCATCTCCCACCATTTACAAGAACCTTCCATTTCTCGCTCGGTATCTTGCCCGATCAGCGATAAAACCCTTGCAAGATAGACCTTACGTCTGTCCTGATAAAGTCTTCATGCCCCTTTCAGAAGTCCCACCGATGATAAAACCCATCACCACTCTTATGAAACCAGCTATTGATCGACCGGCACCTCGCCCGATCAATGATGAAACTCTATCTAATTTAGACCTTACGTCTATTCTGATGAAACTTATAAAACTTATTTGCATCGATATAAACCTAATATCTATGATGAAACCAGCTATTGATCGACCTGCACCTCGCCCGATCAATGATGAAACCCTATCCAGTTTAGACCTTACGTCTATTCTGATGAAACTTATAAAACTTATTTGCATCGATATAAACCCAATATCGATGATGAAGCCAGCTATTGATCGACCGGCACCTTGCCTGACCAATGATGAAATCCTATCCAGTTTAGACCTTACGTCTATTCTGACGAGACTTACGAAATTCCTTTGCATCGATATAAACCCAGTATCGATGATGAAACCAACCATTGGTCGACCGGCACGTTGCCCTATCAATGATGAAACCTGCCCAGTTCAGACCTTACGTCTGTCCTGATGAAAACCGCATACCCTTTCATGTCCCACCTGCAATAAAGCCTACCCAGTCTAGACCTTACGTCTATTCTGATAAAACCTATAAAACTTCTTTGCATCGATACAAGCCCGATATCGATGATAAAATCATCCACTGGTCGATTGGCACATAGCCCCGATCGACTTTGAAACCTACCCGGGTTGGGCCATTCGCCTGTCCCGGATGATGCTCTAAACCTTTTCATTCACATTTCTGTAGACAAACTCCCCTGCGGCACATATAGTCGAAAAAGACATTTGCTATTACCAACAGAATTCGGTTTAAGCACCCTCCGGATATCGTCACGCGGTGGAGCGAGTCCCCCATCCTTTCTCTGAAAGGGTGGACGCTCTCCTGCTAGGTACGAGTTATTCGCATGAGGATTGCTAAAACCGCTGCCAAATCACCACGAAGTAATGATAATACAGCAAGTAAAGAACCATCACATATGGGACCAACATAAAGGTTCCTTTTCACCATATAAAGAAGAAAGGGAGTACAAAAGGGGCCCCTGTGGGGGGAATTGCATTACAAAAAAAAAGGGAGAAGAGATGTTCACTGGCGCCGGAAGATGTCTTCGAAAGCCAGGAGACCCACATACGGAGCAGCCCCCAACTCATGTAGACGAGCCTCCTCCTCCTGTAGCCGAGCGGACTCGTCCTGAAAAGATGCCACCTGCCCCTCCAACAGAGCTACTTCCTCCGCGAACTGCGGCCGAGAGGTTGTTATCGGTGGCAGTTCAGCTCGGAGATCAGCTAGTTCAGCCTCTAGAATGCTTATCCGGTTGCGTATGAATTGCTCCCGCTGTGTCAGAGACTGCAGTTGGCCTTGGCGCTCCTGAAGGATAGAGCTCATTTTCTCCAGCTCAGATTTGCACTCTGCCTTCTGCAACTTCAAAGCTGCCAGTCTGTCAGACATAACATGTGCCAAGAAATCCCGGCGGTGTACAAATTTTAACAACAACAGAACACACTGGGCCCATATTTCCAAGGGACAGCCCATCGCCTGCAGACCAGCGGTGAAGTGTTCTGCTATCTCTTTCAACTACAGATAAGTCAGTCCAGGCTGGGACTCCACTAATTGGCGCAGCATGTCCAGATTTTGCCAAATGAACCTCTCGGATGAAGCAAAGCCAAAGGAAGGGGAGGGGGTTACTTCAAAAGTCACATCACTGTCAATATCTGCCCACAATGCAACATCTGGCTGGGAAGAGGAAGACGGCAGATCTGCTGAAGGGGCTGACTGGGCCTTCTCTATAATCTCTTGCGGAGCTGAGTGTCCTTCCACCGCCAGCTCCTCAAAGACTGCTGTTTGAATGCTCGGAGGGGAAGGGCCAGTGAGTGCTGGGGCTGTCTCGTCATGGGTCTCCAGTACAATGGCTACATCTTCAGTGCTCTCTTCCTGGGGCACCCCCTCTTCGTAAAAGGGCGCGCCGAGAACCGGCGCCGAGAACCCCCTTCTGTAAAAGCCCGTGCCGAGATGGCCACGCCGAGAACGGCAGAAGCTGTGCGCCGAGAAGCTGTGTGCCAAGAAGCCCGCGCCGGGAGCGTTCAAATCAAAGAAATTGAAAGAAATTGAAAGAAATTAAAAGAAATGCTAATGTAACTAAGCTTCCAAGCTGAATATGAAAAATGACTAACAATGTCAAGCTGAGGAATGGGTTCAGATGTTGAATGATGCACCTGCAGGCACCGTATCATTTATTCTGCATTTTCGCTACCTGCAGGTGGGGGGCATTTGTTGACACCTGAAATATAATCAAGAATAAAGATGAGACCGAAGAGAAGATTGAATCAGAAATGAAGATCCCAGGGATTCCTGCAAAGCCAGAACTACAGAAGAGTCGTCACTAAAGCTATCACCCGGCTGAAGCCCTCCCCGGCCAAGCTGATGTCCGGTGTTGTCATCGCCCAGATGGCAGTGCTGATAAAGAATTGCGGTCTATTGACTGATGAAAATCTCCAGAAATGTTCTGATAAGACTATGTCAACTCACCAACTAAGAGGCCTTCTCCTGTTCTGACAGATTCGAGAGGTTGGCAAATGAAAGGGCAAGTTGAGCATCTTCGACAGCTCAAGCCCGATTATGAGAGGAATCAAAACATTAAAAGCCCTAAATGGGCCCATAAGCGTGGCGCCGGGAGCTCCTCACCAAAGCCCATCAGGGTGGCGCCGGGAAGCTTCCCGTCCAAATTAAGGCGCGCCGGGAGGGTGCGAAAGACGCGCCGAGGTGGAGTAGGCCGAGAGGGGGGTGATGTGCCTATAAAAACCCCCCACCCATTTCCTCCACTTAAAAAAAAAGAGAAGAGAGATGAGATAGAGAGAGCCATCGAAGAGAAGCGAATAGAGATATATCCAGATAGCCAGATAACAAAAGAGAGGAGAGAAGAGAAGCTGCTGCCGAGGCTGAAGGAAAGAGAAGGTGTGTTGTAAGGGGAGGGAGAGGAGTCAATGCTCTGCCCTCCCCCATCTTCTTGTTATCTGAATGTGTTTTGTTTCCCCATCTAATGTATATGTTCTCCCCTTTTCGTGGGCTTTTCTTCAATTTGAATAATGCATATAGTTCTTCCCTGTTGTCGTTCAAAGTATATTTCTGTAAACGATGGGATGTAAACGATGAGACTGATTGAATGAATGAAAGCTCGGGATTCTTCCCCCACATCTCTCTCTGGTGATTGTTGTTATTAACCCTTCTATCGCACCGTTTGATCAATGAACGCGTGATTTTGAGTGTCTGTCGTTCGCTTGAATGGTTATCGAACACTCTCTGCTTCTCTTTTCTCTTGTAGTCTTGATGAGGCCATTGCAGAGCCCCGATCCTTATTTCTGTGGATTCCTAGGTTTTGTCCTCCTCTCTCCCTCGACGAACACCGATGATATTAGCGCTATGAGGCCTTCATCCGTTCCAAGTCTCCCAAGACATCAGGGCCATTATAGGGGTCAGAGACAATCATCTCTTGATTCCCTGGGCGGCCGGCGATATAAAAAAAATACATAAAGCCTGTTATTAGAGGGTTTCAAATGGTCGGTGACTTCAATCCCTCAATCCCCTTCCATTCCGGTGATTCCTTGACGTTAATCTGGTAAAGCCCTTGGCTTCTCCCCTCATTTGCATCCTAAATCCTACCCCAATCATCATCTGAATCCCGAAAACCCTTAGAACAGAGCACCATGAGATCCCATAAACCTTCCCGGTGCCCAAAACCCCTACCTTCCTGGCACCAGAATCTCTTGGCGCCATGAACAGTGCCCGGCGCGGCCCTTCGTGCGCCGAGAACCTGCGTGCCGAGAACCCTTTTTTCCAAGCCTGCCGAGGGCTCCCATTAACTATGGCGAAGACATGTTTAAAGCCATGCCGAGAAGCCCTTTGGTTGGCGCGCCGAGAACCTCCCCCCTCCGTGCCGAGAAGCCCCTTCTACACTCCTATTAATTACGCCGAGAGCTCCTCCTCCTCTGTCCAACTCTTGATCACCCCACTGTAATAATCCGAGGGATATCCAGAGGTCATCAGGCACAACCCATGAGATAAATTAACGGGGAACCACTTCCCCCAACATTACACCGTGACGGGGACTAGTGCCCTTCTCTTTCGATTTTCATCCCGGCACTCCGTGGATGATCGCCTATATCTCCCTGGGCATGATCCAAGTTAAGGGGAGATGCTGCAGAAATCTGGTTTAACGACATTAACCCCGACGAGCCAAGGAAGTGTCACCGATACACGCTCCATTTGGTTCCCTTTTTTTAGGGGGAAATAAATGTGCGAAGTACCCGGCCGATTAGAGATATCGGAGGAAAAGGTCATCATAATTCTCCGGATTCTGTCCCGTCACTACGTGGGCGGTTTCCTATCCCCACTCGGCATAGTCCAAGATAGTGGGGGATGTGCCACCCGATCTAATTTAGTAAATTCAATAAGTTTGCCATCTACTCATTCTTTTCTTTATATGTATAACATGGAATCTTTGTTATGCACAATTTTTTTATCACCCTCCGAGGCCTCCTGTCTTGGCGTTTAATCAAGGGTTGTCCTTCTTAGGGAGGGCGTAATTAACGCCATGACCTTTACGGTATGGCGGACTTCTTGTCCCCACCTGAATTCCACAATCGACTGACCAAGTCAGGTCGAGCGCATAATAAATTGTCACCCCGGTGACTGGCACGCCTAATAAACTAACTAACGAATCAATAACCTAATAATATATCAAACAAATAATAACAAATAATAAAAATAAATAAATAAAATCTGCTCCCACATATGTATATGAGGTGAAGCATGGAAATGAACACACCTGCTGGGTGTTGCCCTTTTAAACCCCAATGCGATGGGTAGGGAAAAGATGATGAATGAATGTGTAAATAAAGAGGATAAAGTGTGCAAGCATTGCACTATGGAGCCTCAACGTGGTTGAGTTAAGGGAATGATAAAGGTAAATGATGCATGTAGCAGTTAATGCAAATAAACAGAGAATAGAGAAGAAAAAGAGGAGCCTGGGGGTTTCTCCTGGTTTTGGATTGACGTTCGGGAGGAAGACTCCGACGGATGAAGCTTTGTGCGTAGAGAGCTCCCTCCTTCATCCAACAGTTGGGCAGCACCTCCCCCTGTTATTGAAAATCTGCCTCCTTGAATAAGAGCCGTAGAGCTCTATTTATAAGGGAAGATTCGATCATCAATTCTTAGCAATAGTAGGATAGGCATCCACGGAAGGAGATAAGCATGGCAAGAGTCCTCCCCATCTTGGAAGGTCACCTGGAGTCTTACCTAATTGAAATGGACCTCAAAACGAGGAAGGAAGGAGCTGCGGACGAGTTCGGGAAACTTCAAAAAAATGACGTCAGACCCCGTGGTCGCCCATTAAATGGGCGTCTATTACCTTGGACGTTCCTTAGCGTTAAAATATGGAAAGCTTCCAAAATTGGAAAAGAATTGACGTCCAACTTACTGGACGCTCATTAAAGAATGGGCGACTTTCAAAATAGACGCGGATTCAAAAATAATCTGAGACATGAGGGTGTAGAAGGTGCGATGCCCAAACAATAAACAAAAGGAGGGATCACAGAATACCTTAAAGCGGGGAGATGTGAGTCGACTTCCTTCTCTTCCTATCGACTGGCCGATGGAGACAGTCTCTCTCGATTGATTACCCTTGCAAAAGAATACAACAACACCAATAAAAGATAGATTAGATATCAAGTATGCAGTATCAATCCCAAGTGAATATGTATATGAGGTGAAGCATGGAAACGAATACACCTACTCGGTGTTGCCCTTTTAAACCCCAATGCGATGGGTAGGGAAAAGATGATGAATGAATGTGTAAATAAAGAGAATAAAATGTGCAAGTGTTGCACTATGGAGCCTCAACGTGGTGGAGTTAAGGGAATGAGAAAGGTAAATGATGCATGTAGCAGTTAATGCAATTAAATAGAGAATAGAGAAGAAAAAGAGGAGCTTGGGGGTTTCTCCTGGCTTTGGATTGGCGTTCGGGAGGAAGGCTCAGACGGATGAAGCTTTGTGCGCAGAGAGCTCCCTCCTTCATCCAATAGTTGGGCAGCACCTCCCCCTGTTATTGAAAATCGGCCTCCTTGAATAAGAGCCGCAGAGCTCTATTTATAAGGGAAGATAATATCATCAATTTTTAGCAATAGTAGGATAGCCATCCACGGAAGGAGATAAGCATGGCAAGAGTCCTCCCCATCTTGGAAGGTCACCCGGAGTCTTATCCAATTGAAATGGACCGCAAAACGAGGAAGGAAGGAGTTGCGGACGAGTTTGGGAAACTTCAAAAAAAATAGCGTCAGACCCCGTGGTCGCCAATTAAACGGGCGTCCATTACCTTCAACGTTCTTTGGCGTTAAAATATGGAAAGCTTAAAATCTTCCAAAATTGG
Source organism: Amorphophallus konjac (assembly GCA_022559845.1). Classification (NCBI taxonomy): domain Eukaryota; kingdom Viridiplantae; phylum Streptophyta; class Magnoliopsida; order Alismatales; family Araceae; genus Amorphophallus; species Amorphophallus konjac. The sequence continues at coordinate 188,459 of JAHNEJ010000753.1, read as the reverse complement.
AAAAGAATTGGCGTCCAACTTACTGGGCGCTCATTAAAGAATGGGCGACATTCAAAATAGACGTAGATTCAAAAATAATCCGATTTCGGGAGAAAATATGATCAAAAGAATTCGCGTCCTGGGTTCCGGACGCCCATTTAAGAATGGGCGTCGTCCAATACAGACGCCACTTAAAAATCACCCAAAATCATTAATTAAAAATATTAAAAAAGAATTGACGTCATACCATGAGGATGCCAATTAAATTTTTATGTAATTAAAAATTAAAAATTAAAAATTAAAAATAATAATAATAATAAAAGAATTGGCGTCACCCTACTTAGACACCAATTTAAAAAATCTAAAAATTAAGAAAAATTTAAAAAAAAAATTGGCGTCACCCTACCCAGACACCAATTTGTATTATCTAATAATTAAGAAAAATTTTAAAAAATAAAAAGGGATGGGCGTTACTCTACCCAGACACCAATTTGAAAAAAATTTTGAAAAATTAAAAAAAACTCATAAATTTCCAGACAAAGGGATGAACAGTGTTTTGTACTTTTATTTGCATGCTATGCTTTAGGTCAACCATTTTCTCTGCCTTTGTGATAACTTTTTGAATCATTTGAGAGCTGTGGTCAGGTTTATCACATGCTTTTCTACACGAGGAGACACGCTTTTTACACGCCAGAAACCCCGGCTACTTAGCATGCCTAACCATTCCACTAATGACTGGGACACACCTTTTATCCGTGAGGATATACGTTTATCAGACGCCAATATCCCCAGTTACTCAGTATGCCCAATCAATATTTTTGAAAGCAGCAGAGTTAGATTGGATCTTCATGACACACTTGTCTCCCATCTATTGTTCAGCCAATTTTTTTTTGCTTTGAGATGGAGAACAGTAGTTTCTCAGAACTCAATCCATTGCTCTACCAAGAAGGCAGAATTATGGCGTATTCCATGTTCATACATGTTATATTTGAGTTTATTTTTACTGTCCAACACAGACACAGGTAGAGAAATAGTCTCATTACTAAAAATCATAAGTCCTCAAAATCTTGTGACAGAGTCATAGTTATGGTTTGAATTTATTGCAGTAGTACAGTTCAAATTCTCATTACTACACTCAACCTCTACTCTTAATGATTACCTTGGTGATTTTATTGAAAGATATGGTTAGGTTTTTCAATGTTTTATCAAGGAATGAGTTTACACTTTTTCTCCCCCTCAATTTGTGAGTCCTTGCTGAAGATAAAAAATGTTGGCCATGAAGAGATATAGAGACACAAGGGATGGGAAGTATGGATAAGGATGAATGAGTGAAGAATCTGAGCACAAAAGTTCACTTAGTTCAGAGGATTTCCTAGCAGAGCCAGCAGCCTTTTTAGATCCATTTTCCCTTGTTCAGATCCTCTGTCGACCATAGAGTTGCCTTTGGTCGACCTCTGTGCTGTCACAGAAACTGCCTGATGAGTAGTCACCTGTGGTCTGCTTTCTGACAATTCTTTTGTCGACCATGGGACCGCCTGTGGTCGACAGCTGCGAAGTCACAGAACCAACTATTTCCTGTCCTGATGCCTTGGTCGACCAGCGCCTTGTCTGTGGTCGACCACAAGAGATAATCCGTAGTAGAACCAGGATTCTGCAGAACTTGCTGAAGTAGCAACCGACACTAGACCTCCAAACTCAAAACTTGACCAGTACTAGAGACCTAGTTGACATAACTTAGTACAGAAATGACAGAATCTATACAGTGAACACATGAATATGATTATTTCAAGAATTTTCAGGAGAAATTCTACAAATTCCTAACTCCCTTCTTAGAGTTGAAAATCTGTCATTGTTAAGGGGTTTTGTGAAAATGTCTGCCAGTTGTTTTTCAGTTTCTACAAAATGAAGCATGAAATTTCCTTTGGAGACCTCATCTCTTAGAAAGTGATGACGGATCTCAATGTGTTTTGTCCTAGAGTGTTGAATGGGGTTTTTAGACAAATTAATAGCACTAGTGTTGTCACAGAAAATAGGTGCACATCCAAGATCTACATTGTAGTCTTGGAGTTGATGTTTTATCCACATTCAGCAGTGGAGAGTGCCACAGAATGCTGCTTTTTAGAAGCCCATGATATTAAACATCCACCTAATATTTGACAATAACCACTAGTACTCTTCCTATCAATTTTGCAACCAGCATAATCAGCATCTGAATATGAAATCAAATCTAGTTTGCAGTATGTAGGATACCATAAACCCAATTCTTGGGTGCCGGCAAGGTATCGAAGGATACGCTTGACAGCCCCTAAATGTGATTCTCTAGGGCTAGACTGATATCTAGCACACATGCATACACTAAACTGAATATCTGGCCTTGAAGCAGTTAAATATAGCAGGGACCCGATCATACCTCTGTATTTCTTGGCATCTACCATGTTACCTTTTACATCAGCTTCCAATGTTGCATTTGTACCCATGGGTGACTCGATTGGTTTGCAGCTTTCCATGCCAAACTTCTTCAACATCTCCTTTATGTACTTGGATTGATTTATGAAGTATCCTTCTCTACATTGTACGATCTGCAATCCAAGAAAAAATTGTAAATCACCCATTAAGCTCATTTCAAACTCATTGGTCATTAAGTTTGCAAATTCAGTACATAAAGAAGCTTCGGTAGACCCAAACACAATATCATCCACATAGATTTGTACAACTAGTATATGCTTACCTTGGGTCTTGGAAAATAATGTTTGATCAATTTTACCTCTTATGTATCCCTTCTTGGTGAGGAAGGAGCTCAACCTTTCATACCAGGCCCGAGGAGCCTGCTTTAATCCATACAAAGCTTTATGCAATTTGAAAACATGATTAGCAAGTTCATCATTTTCAAATCCAGGGGGTTGTTCCACATAGACTTCTTCTTTTATTATTCCATTTAGAAATGCACTTTTTACATCCATTTGTTGTAGTTTGATTCCATGAGATGCTGCAAAGGCTAACAATATCCTGATGGCTTCTAATCTAGCAACTGGAGCATATGATTCTTCAAAATCAACCCCAAATTCCTGGTTGTACCCTTTAGCCACCAGCCGAGCCTTGTTTCTCATTACAACCCCTTCTTCACTTAGCTTGTTTTTATAGACCCACTTGGTTCCAATAACGGGGTGAGATGAAGGTCTAGGGACAAGACGCCACACCTGATTTCTTTCAAATTGATTTAGTTCTTCATGCATAGCATTTATCCATGAGTCATCTTTTAATGCTTCCTCTATTGATTTGGGCTCTATTTGGGACACAAGTGCAAGCTGATCTAGGTCATTGATTTCTTTTAACTGAGATCTAGTCTTCCTAGGATCATGAATTCCACCAATGATGTTTTCTATGGGATGATCTCTAAGAAGTCTTAAGTTCTCAAGATTGTTACCTGAGATGCCTTCTCCTTCGGGTGGAGCATTAGTAATACCTTGATCTCTTTCCTGAGATTGTTCTTCTTCATTTGGTTCTTCGTTGTCTTCTAGAAATTCCCTATCTTCTTCTTCCTTGCTGACCTGCTCATTTTTGCCAAGATCATTAATTTCATCAAATGTAATATGAGGGGATTCTTCAACAATTTGATCTTTGGTGTTAAAAACTCTATAGGCTCTTGATCGGTCGGAATAGCCCAAGAATATTCCTGGATCACTCTTCGGTTCAAATTTGTCCAAGACCCTTTTATCATTGTTATGAATAAAACATTTTGACCCGAAAATTCTAAAATGAGCTAGGGATGGTTTCTTACCTTTGAACATTTCATATGGTGTATTTTCACTAGCCGGTCTTACCATTGCTCGGTTTACAATGTAGCATGCTGTGTTGACTGCCTCTGCCCAAAATCTCCTTGGAAGTTTAGCTTCAACCAGCATGGTTCTAGCCATCTCGACAAGAGTGCGGTTCCTTCTCTCCACAACTCCATTTTGTTCTGGAGTCCTTGGTGAGGAAAATCTGTGGGTTATGCCCTTGTTTCTGCAGAATAAGTCAAAGTCAGAATTTTCAAACTCCCCCCCATGGTCAGATATGATTGTACACACTTTGGACTTGCCATCCTGCTTCATTCTTTTATAGAATTCCTGAAACTCAGAAAAAGCATCACTTTTATGAGATAGAAATATTACCCATGTGAATCTAGAGAAATCATCAACTAGTACATAACTGTATCTCTTACCACTAAGACTAGCAGTTCTTGTTGGGCCAAAAAGGTCCATGTGCACAAGTTCTAGTGGTCTAGAAGATTGACTTTCAGTTCTACCTTTGAATGATTTTCTTGTTTGCTTACCTTGGGTACATGATTAACATAATTTGACATTTTGAGCAAACGAAATTTCAGGCATACCAAGAACCATTTTATTCTTCACAAGTTTATGCAACACCCTATAGCTAACATGCCCTAGCCTTCGGTGCCACAGCCAGGTCAGGTCCTCTTTCTTGGCGGTTAGGCACAGGTTGGAGTGGGCTGGATCATCCAAGTCTATTATGTAGACATTGTTTACTCTCTGGCCCATAAACTTGACTGTATCTGAATTTGGTTCAATAATCTTGCAGATCTTGGAGTCAAATATTACTTTATGGCCTTTGTCGCAAAGCTGACTGATGCTCAGCAAGTTATATTCCAGTCCATCTACCAGCAGTACATTTTCAATACTGTTTGAGGAGTTCTTACCTATTTTACCTGTCCCGATGATCTTACCTTTGTTATTTCCTCCAAAGGTCACATAACCTCCATCTTTTGAGCTTAGTTGGGAGAACTTGGTCTTGTCTCCCGTCATGTGTCTTGAGCAACCACTATCTAAGTACCACTTATTGTGCATGGCTGCCAGACATTCCTGCATCATGAATTACACAGAAATTTTTGGACCCCAATGGTACCCGGGTCCAAGATAACTTGTAAAATTGTGAAATTGCTGTAACAATCCTTTGGGAACCCAGATTTTCTTAGAGCAGTTTAATTTTTCGTCTCTGAACTTGTTCAGATTGGGTGGCTTTTGTTCTAATGTTTCTTTAATCTGAATCCACCTTTTTGATTTCCAATTTTCATTTTGTTTCACCTGAGAAAATCTGTGGTTTCTGTTTGCGTGTCTGGTCATGGTCGACATCTGGTGTGTCTGTGGTCGACCATTGCTTTTCCAGAAGCCAGCGCTTGTTCTGGCAGTTCCTCTGGTCGACATCTGGTATGTCTGTGGTTGACCACTGCTTCTCCAGACGCCAGCGCCTGTTCTGGCAGATCCTCTGGTCGACATAGGAGGGGTCGGTTGTCGACCAGCCTGTCTCCAGACACCTTGTTTTCCAGATTTATGTCCTTTAACTTGATTTAGTACTTGGTTTGTTTGGTTATTTCTGTGAATTTGAGTTTCTTGTCTATTTGTTTTAAGCTTATGTTGATTGACTGTTTTCTCTTTAATGTTTCTCTCTTCCTTGGTGACATTATTCCTTTTGGAGGAGCATTCAGCTACATCCTCTTGTTTGTCTTGATATAGATTGATTAGGGGCCCTTTTCCTTTTGAGTCAACAATCCCAGTTACGGTTTTTATTTGGAATTCCTTTTTAGCCGTAGGATTGTATCCTAACCCTTCTTTTTGAAAGTTTACTTTTATTCCCAAGACATCATTTAAGTTTTCTTGACCTTTAGTCATTTTTTCCAAGGTTTCCTGTTTGTTTTTCAGTTCACTCTGGATTCTTTCTATTTCTTCCAGAAGTTGACAGTTTTCCTCCTTGAGTGAGTTGTTTCTTTCTTGAGTTACCTTAGTTTGCTGTTCACTTTCTTGAGTCTTTAATTTTACCTCATCAATTGTGTTTTTCAGTGACTCATTTTCTTCTAACAGCCATTTGACATTTTCTTCATCTATCTCGTATTGTTTCAGCTTATTTTTCAAGGTGGTGATTTCTAATTCTAGTTCAGTTCTGTTGGCAAATGGGTTGCTGTCATTATTGACCTGATTAAGCTTTTTCTTCAAACTCTTATTTTCCTTTCTAATTCTTTCATATGCATCAAGTAAGTCTGAGTAGACTTCTTCCCAATCTGAGCTAGAAAAATCTTGAAACGGAGGGATTACCTCAAGATCATCGCTATCTCCTTTGGCCATCAAACAGATGTTTCCTTCTTCTTCCTCGGAAGTTGTTTCCTCCTTACTGCTTTCCTCCTCCTCGCTCCATGTGCTTATCATTGCTTTTGGTTGCTTGCCTTTCCACTTGAAGCTTGATTTCTTAGGAGTCTCTGGACATTCAGCCTTTATGTGTCCTAGTTTCCTGCAGTTGTAGCAGACAAGTTTGTTAGATGAAGTTTTATTTTTATCAAACTTAAACTGAGATGACTTTCTTACCATGCCCTTAGGATTCCTGAATCCCTTACCTTCCTTCCGCAGAAACCTTTTGAATTTTCTTGTTAACATGGCTAGCTCACCAGTTTCCTCACCTGTGCTAGATGAGTTATCAGTGTCAGATAGTTCAGAGGTGCCTATTTTAGTTTTTAGGGCGAGCTGGTTCTTTTTCTTGCCCTCATCTTCTTTTCTTTTCAGATTGACCTCATAGGCCATTAGGGATCCCACTAGTTCATCCACAGTCATAGTGGTGAGGTTCTTTGAGTCCTCAATTACTGTGGCCTTGGTATGCCACATAGGAGTGAGGGATCTTAGGATCTTCCTCACTAATTCCTGTTCCTTGTAGGTTTTCCCTAGACTCTTTAAACTATTCGTTAATTGCACTAGTCTAGCATACATTTCAGAAATATTTTCATCATTTTTCATTCTAAACATTTCATATTCTGAAACTAGCATATTTGCTTTTGTCTCCCTTACCTCTGAAGTACCTTCATAGATTACTACTAGTCGATCCCACATTTCCTTGGCCGTTGCACATTGTGAAACTCGTGAGAACTCCGTGGGGTGTAGTGCGCATTGCATTACGTTCATGGCTCCCCAGTTGATGGTTGATTTTCTGACCTGTTCTCTGGTCCAGGTATCCTCATCTTCGGGCAGCTCGTAGGGTCCTCGGCTTACTACTCTCCACATCTCATGATCTTGTGCTCTCAAGAACACCTGCATACGATTTTTCCAGTATGAGAAATCATTTCCATCGAAATATGGTGGTCTAGTTACTGAGTGTCCCTCAGCCATTAGACTTCTAGAGTTCAGTCCGGCAGGCCTCTCCTGGTTGTTAGACCACATTTTTTGAGAATCTGGCTCTGATACCACGTGTTGAGTACGGACTGAATAGATCTAGAGGGGGGGTGAATAGATCTTTCCCCCTTTTTCTTATTTAATATCTATTGACTAAATGAGTTGCAGGTGATTGACGAATTACAGAACTAATGTTGATATCAATGAAGAAAACAAACACATAGAGAAGCACGCACACACATAAGCAAACCACAAGATAGGATTTTTAAGGTGGTTCAGTCTCTTCCCGAGACTTACATCCACCCCTTGCTTAACTCAAGCAAGGCTTCACTTATGAGAGCCTCTGATCTCAATCCAAAACACAAGACACCGCTGTCACACAGCTTGTTCCTGCTGACACACAGCTTGTACCAGCTGACACACAACTTGAATCCGCTGCCTCACAGCTTGACACTTGGTGTAAGGATGAATAGAAATGATGAGAAGGTGGGATGATGCAACAGGACTGAATATAGACTTTTGTAACAAAGTAAAGAATTCAGCCTGGGACTTAATCACATAAATAACAAGAGTAGACTCCCTGTAGAACTTCAATCGGATGCCTTCAGCTGCTTTGCTGCTGGAGGTCGCACAGCTTCAAGCCCAGTCTTCCTTCTGCAGCAATGAGAATGCCTTTAGTCTTCTGCAGATTTCTGATTGATGGAGAGCCACTTCGTCCTGTGATGTAGGTGTGTTTCTTAGCTTCTGTTCTATGCTCTCTCTGTGTGCTTGCCTCCGCGATCAGTTGCCTTCTACTTTTTATGCAGATACTTTTTCAAGCCTGAAGCTCTTCCCGCTCAAATTCCAGATCGAGCGTCAATCTGCTAGAAAGCAGGGAGAAGGTTAAATCCGATCACTACAATAAGTTTGACCGCTTCTAAGCAAGATTCTCTCCTTGATTCCCGTGCGGAATCTCATCATTTGAACTACCCAACAACCTGCAACAACAATCTACAGGTTTTAAGGAACCAAAACAGAATTCGGTTAGAGTTCGGTTCTGGACGCTATAACACCCGTGGTCGACCATGACACTGTCCCTGGTCGACAACGAGCAGTGTCCTGATGGCGGTTTCATTCTGACTGACACTCGCGTCCCGTGGTCGACCACAGCCTTGTCGCTGGTCGACAAGGGGCAAATTCCAGATGGCCGTCAGTTCTGTCTGATGATCTGTCTGTTCTGTGGTCGACCAGAAGTGGGGCTTTGGTCGACAGCCAAGGCACATGCAGAAGACGGATGACTTGAAGTGTTTCTGGCTGGGTTCGTTGGTCGACCATAACCACTTCCCTGGTCGACAAGCGGCCTTTGACACTTCTTCTGATTTGTTGATTCCACTTGGATTTCAGTGGACCTGAAATTACTTAACATATCAGAAGTAACTTGAACTATCAGATTTATATTGAGTTAATCAAAAACATTGTTTGTCATCATCAAATAGTCATGAGTCCATTACTTTGAAGGAACAATCAAACCACTTGTATTTGTTATGAAACAAGATAGAACTTGATTAATCAAACATATCCTATTGTCATCATCAAAACCAAGGGATGCACAACATTCTCCCCCTTTTTGATGATGACAACCATGAGTCATTGTGACAAACAACAGATTATAAAATTCATTTGATATTACATTCAAGGCTATCATAGCACAGATTTCATTCAGACAATTCGTTTGATGTGCCTTTCAAAAACTATAGCATTAATTACATGAGTGACTCAAAAAGGATAAAGACACTAAGGACACGTAGACAAAGTAAACTTGACATCTAGACACACATCTAGACACACAACTAGACACACAATGACACATAAAGTCCTATCTCCCCCTTTGTCAACAGCAAAAAGAAGATCATTTAAACAATCTCTCTGAGGAGGATGAGGAAGTCTCTGGCTTCACGTTCTCTTCCATGCGATCCAGCTTGTCAACAATGTGGGCATAAGAGAGTCTGAGCTTCTGGATCTCGGAGATAGTAGCATTGTGATACTGTTCATTCTGCTTGGTTGTGAACTCTATGCGGTTTCCCATTTCTTCTGACACTTGACCTAAGGTGCCAACTAGTCTGTTGAACCGAGAACTAGCATGGTCAGTGTGTTCCTTTTGCTTGATGAACCTGGCCTCCATCTGTTGTTCTAGCCTTTGGACTTTCTGCTCCAGGCGCCCGGTGGCAGCATTCATATTCTCTTGAAAGGAATGGAATTGGGTGGTGAGAGAGGACAACTGAGATGCTATCTGGAGAAGCACTCCGTGAGACTCAGTGTTGAAGGTGAAGGATGGTGGTGGAGCAGAAGTAGATGGAGTGGAGGTAGGTGGAACAGAAGTGGATTGAGCATGAGTGGCAGCAGTGCCTGGATGCCAAGATTTAATCAGCATAACTCAAATTTTTTGGAAGATATTAAAGTGTACTCCCTTTCTTTAATAGAACACTTATGGAACCTTTCCACCCTTATGCAAAGACCACCTTGTGACCAAGTAGAGTGGGTATTGTGGTTCAATGAATTTGAAAGTATTGCACCAATAAATTGACTCCCCATATCCAATTTCTTTCACATGGCTCCTTGAACTTATAATATATTTCAAGAGATAATTTGACTAACTATGCTAGCTGAACAGTGTTTTGTACTTTTATTTGCATGCTATGCTTTAGGTCAACCATTTTCTCTGCCTTTGTGATAACTTTTTGAATCATTTGAGAGCTGTGGTCAGGTTTATCACATGCTTTTCTACACGAGGAGACACGCTTTTTACACGCCAGAAACCCCGGCTACTTAGCATGCCTAACCATTCCACTAATGACTGGGACACACCTTTTATCCGTGAGGATATACGTTTATCAGACGCCAATATCCCCAGTTACTCAGTATGCCCAATCAATATTTTTGAAAGCAGCAGAGTTAGATTGGATCTTCATGACACACTTGTCTCCCATCTATTGTTCAGCCAATTTTTTTGCTTTGAGATGGAGAACAGTAGTTTCTCAGAACTCAATCCATTGCTCTACCAAGAAGGCAGAATTATGGCGTATTCCATGTTCATACATGTTATATTTGAGTTTATTTTTACTGTCCAACACAGACACAGGTAGAGAAATAGTCTCATTACTAAAAATCATAAGTCCTCAAAATCTTGTGACAGAGTCATAGTTATGGTTTGAATTTATTGCAGTAGTACAGTTCAAATTCTCATTACTACACTCAACCTCTACTCTTAATGATTACCTTGGTGATTTTATTGAAAGATATGGTTAGGTTTTTCAATGTTTTATCAAGGAATGAGTTTACACTTTTTCTCCCCCTCAATTTGTGAGTCCTTGCTGAAGATAAAAAAATGTTGGCCATGAAGAGATATAGAGACACAAGGGATGGGAAGTATGGATAAGGATGAATGAGTGAAGAATCTGAGCACAAAAGTTCACTTAGTTCAGAGGATTTCCTAGCAGAGCCAGCAGCCTTTTTAGATCCATTTTCCCTTGTTCAGATCCTCTGTCGACCATAGAGTTGCCTTTGGTCGACCTCTGTGCTGTCACAGAAGCTGCCTGATGAGTAGTCACCTGTGGTCTGCTTTCTGACAATTCTGTTGTCGACCATGGGACCGCCTGTGGTCGACAGCTGCGAAGTCACAGAACCAACTATTTCCTGTCCTGATGCCTTGGTCGACCAGCGCCTTGTCTGTGGTCGACCACAAGAGATAATCCGTAGTAGAACCAGGATTCTGCAGAACTTGCTGAAGTAGCAACCGACACTAGACCTCCAAACTCAAAACTTGACCAGTACTAGAGACCTAGTTGACATAACTTAGTACAGAAATGACAGAATCTATACAGTGAACACATGAATATGATTATTTCAAGAATTTTCAGGAGAAATTCTACAAATTCCTAACTCCCTTCTTAGAGTTGAAAATCTGTCATTGTTAAGGGGTTTTGTGAAAATGTCTGCCAGTTGTTTTTCAGTTTCTACAAAATGAAGCATGAAATTTCCTTTGGAGACCTCATCTCTTAGAAAGTGATGACGGATCTCAATGTGTTTTGTCCTAGAGTGTTGAATGGGGTTTTTAGACAAATTAATAGCACTAGTGTTGTCACAGAAAATAGGTGCACATCCAAGATCTACATTGTAGTCTTGGAGTTGATGTTTTATCCACATAACCTGTGTACCACAGCTCCCTACTGCGACATACTCAGCCTCAGCAGTGGAGAGTGCCACAGAATGCTGCTTTTTAGAAGCCCATGATATTAAACATCCACCTAATATTTGACAATAACCACTAGTACTCTTCCTATCAATTTTGCAACCAGCATAATCAGCATCTGAATATGAAATCAAATCTAGTTTGCAGTATGTAGGATACCATAAACCCAATTCTTGGGTGCCGGCAAGGTATCGAAGGATACGCTTGACAGCCCCTAAATGTGATTCTCTAGGGCTAGACTGATATCTAGCACACATGCATACACTAAACTGAATATCTGGCCTTGAAGCAGTTAAATATAGCAGGGACCCGATCATACCTCTGTATTTCTTGGCATCTACCATGTTACCTTTTACATCAGCTTCCAATGTTGCATTTGTACCCATGGGTGACTCGATTGGTTTGCAGCTTTCCATGCCAAACTTCTTCAACATCTCCTTTATGTACTTGGATTGATTTATGAAGTATCCTTCTCTACATTGTACGATCTGCAATCCAAGAAAAAACTGTAAATCACCCATTAAACTCATTTCAAACTCATTGGTCATTAAGTTTGCAAATTCAGTACATAAAGAAGCTTCGGTAGACCCAAACACAATATCATCCACATAGATTTGTACAACTAGTATATGCTTACCTTGGGTCTTGGAAAACAATGTTTGATCAATTTTACCTCTTATGTATCCCTTCTTGGTGAGGAAGGAGCTCAACCTTTCATACCAGGCCCGAGGAGCCTGCTTTAATCCATACAAAGCTTTATGCAATTTGAAAACATGATTAGCAAGTTCATCATTTTCAAATCCAGGGGGTTGTTCCACATAGACTTCTTCTTTTATTATTCCATTTAGAAATGCACTTTTTACATCCATTTGTTGTAGTTTGATTCCATGAGATGCTGCAAAGGCTAACAATATCCTGATGGCTTCTAATCTAGCAACTGGAGCATATGATTCTTCAAAATCAACCCCAAATTCCTGGTTGTACCCTTTAGCCACCAGCCGAGCCTTGTTTCTCATTACAACCCCTTCTTCACTTAGCTTGTTTTTATAGACCCACTTGGTTCCAATAACGGGGTGAGATGAAGGTCTAGGGACAAGACTCCACACCTGATTTCTTTCAAATTGATTTAGTTCTTCATGCATAGCATTTATCCATGAGTCATCTTTTAATGCTTCCTCTACTGATTTGGGCTCTATTTGGGACACAAGTGCAAGCTGATCTAGTTCATTGATTTCTTTTAACTGAGATCTAGTCTTCCTAGGATCATGAATTCCACCAATGATGTTTTCTATGGGATGATCTCTAAGAAGTCTTAAGTTCTCAAGATTGTTACCTGAGATGCCTTCTCCTTCGGGTGGAGCATTAGTAATACCTTGATCTCTTTCCTGAGATTGTTCTTCTTCATTTGGTTCTTCGTTGTCTTCTAGAAATTCCCTATCTTCTTCTTCCTTGCTGACCTGCTCATTTTTGCCAAGATCATTAATTTCATCAAATGTAATATGAGGGGATTCTTCAACAATTTGATCTTTGGTGTTAAAAACTCTATAGGCTCTTGATCGGTCGGAATAGCCCAAGAATATTCCTGGATCACTCTTCGGTTCAAATTTGTCCAAGACCCTTTTATCATTGTTATGAATAAAGCATTTTGACCCGAAAATTCTAAAATGAGCTAGGGATGGTTTCTTACCTTTGAACATTTCATATGGTGTATTTTCACTAGCCGGTCTTACCATTGCTCGGTTTACAATGTAGCATGCTGTGTTGACTGCCTCTGCCCAAAATCTCCTTGGAAGTTTAGCTTCAACCAGCATGGTTCTAGCCATCTCGACAAGAGTGCGGTTCCTTCTCTCCACAACTCCATTTTGTTCTGGAGTCCTTGGTGAGGAAAATCTGTGGGTTATGCCCTTGTTTCTGCAGAATAAGTCAAAGTCAGAATTTTCAAACTCCCCCCCATGGTCAGATATGATTGTACACACTTTGGACTTGCCATCCTGCTTCATTCTTTTGTAGAATTCCTGAAACTCAGAAAAAGCATCACTTTTATGAGATAGAAATATTACCCATGTGAATCTAGAGAAATCATCAACTAGTACATAACCGTATCTCTTACCACTAAGACTAGCAGTTCTTGTTGGGCCAAAAAGGTCCATGTGCACAAGTTCTAGTGGTCTAGAAGATTGACTTTCAGTTCTACCTTTGAATGATTTTCTTGTTTGCTTACCTTGGGTACATGATTCACATACTTTGACATTTTGAGCAAACGAAATTTCAGGCATACCAAGAACCATTTTATTCTTCACAAGTTTATGCAACACCCTATAGCTAACATGCCCTAGCCTTCGGTGCCACAGCCAGGTCAGGTCCTCTTTCTTGGCGGTTAGGCACAGGTTGGAGTGGGCTGGATCATCCAAGTCTATTATGTAGACATTGTTTACTCTCTGGCCCATAAACTTGACTGTATCTGAATTTGGTTCAATAATCTTGCAGATCTTGGAGTCAAATATTACTTTATGGCCTTTGTCGCAAAGCTGACTGATGCTCAGCAAGTTATATTCCAGTCCATCTACCAGCAGTACATTTTCAATACTGTTTGAGGAGTTCTTACCTATTTTACCTGTCCCGATGATCTTACCTTTGTTATTTCCTCCAAAGGTCACATAACCTCCATCTTTTGAGCTTAGTTGGGAGAACTTGGTCTTGTCTCCCGTCATGTGTCTTGAGCAACCACTATCTAAGTACCACTTATTGTGCATGGCTGCCAGACATTCCTGCATCATGAATTACACAGAAATTTTTGGACCCCAATGGTACCCGGGTCCAAGATAACTTGTAAAATTGTGAAATTGCTGTAACAATCCTTTGGGAACCCAGATTTTCTTAGAGCAGTTTAATTTTTCGTCTCTGAACTTGTTCAGATTGGGTGGCTTTTGTTCTAATGTTTCTTTAATCTGAATCCACCTTTTTGATTTCCAATTTTCATTTTGTTTCACCTGAGAAAATCTGTGGTTTCTGTTTGCGTGTCTGGTCATGGTCGACATCTGGTGTGTCTGTGGTCGACCATTGCTTTTCCAGAAGCCAGCGCTTGTTCTGGCAGTTCCTCTGGTCGACATCTGGTATGTCTGTGGTCGACCACTGCTTCTCCAGACGCCAGCGCCTGTTCTGGCAGATCCTCTGGTCGACAGAGGAGGGGTCGGTTGTCGACCAGCCTGTCTCCAGACACCTTGTTTTCCAGATTTATGTCCTTTAACTTGATTTAGTACTTGGTTTGTTTGGTTATTTCTGTGAATTTGAGTTTCTTGTCTATTATTTTTAAGCTTATGTTGATTGACTGTTTTCTCTTTAATGTTTCTCTCTTCCTTGGTGACATTATTCCTTTTGGAGGAGCATTCAGCTACATCCTCTTGTTTGTCTTGATATAGATTGATTAGGGGCCCTTTTCCTTTTGAGTCAGCAATCCCAGTTACGGTTTTTATTTGGAATTCCTTTTTAGCCGTAGGATTGTATCCTAACCCTTCTTTTTGAAAGTTTACTTTTATTCCCAAGACAGCATTTAAGTTTTCTTGACCTTTAGTCATTTTTTCCAAGGTTTCCTGTTTGTTTTTCAGTTCACTCTGGATTCTTTCTATTTCTTCCAGAAGTTGACAGTTTTCCTCCTTGAGTGAGTTGTTTCTTTCTTGAGTTACCTTAGTTTGCTGTTCACTTTCTTGAGTCTTTAATTTTACCTCATCAATTGTGTTTTTCAGTGACTCATTTTCTTCTAACAGCCATTTGACATTTTCTTCATCTGTCTCGTATTGTTTCAGCTTATTTTTCAAGGTGGTGATTTCTAATTCTAGTTCAGTTCTGTTGGCAAATGGGTTGCTGTCATTATTGACCTGATTAAGCTTTTTCTTCAAACTCTTATTTTCCTTTCTAATTCTTTCATATGCATCAAGTAAGTCTGAGTAGACTTCTTCCCAATCTGAGCTAGAAAAATCTTGAAACGGAGGGATTACCTCAAGATCATCGCTATCTCCTTTGGCCATCAAACAGATGTTTCCTTCTTCTTCCTCGGAAGTTGTTTCCTCCTTACTGCTTTCCTCCTCCTCGCTCCATGTGCTTATCATTGCTTTTGGTTGCTTGCCTTTCCACTTGAAGCTTGATTTCTTAGGAGTCTCTGGACATTCAGCCTTTATGTGTCCTAGTTTCCTGCAGTTGTAGCAGACAAGTTTGTTAGATGAAGTTTTATTTTTATCAAACTTAAACTGAGATGACTTTCTTACCATGCCCTTAGGATTCCTGAATCCCTTACCTTCCTTCCGCAGAAACCTTTTGAATTTTCTTGTTAACATGGCTAGCTCACCAGTTTCCTCACCTGTGCTAGATGAGTTATCAGTGTCAGATAGTTCAGAGGTGCCTATTTTAGTTTTTAGGGCGAGCTGGTTCTTTTTCTTGCCCTCATCTTCTTTTCTTTTCAGATTGACCTCATAGGCCATTAGGGATCCCACTAGTTCATCCACAGTCATAGTGGTGAGGTTCTTTGAGTCCTCAATTACTGTGGCCTTGGTATGCCACATAGGAGTGAGGGATCTTAGGATCTTCCTCACTAATTCCTGTTCCTTGTAGGTTTTCCCTAGACTCTTTAAACTATTCGTTAATTGCACTAGTCTAGCATACATTTCAGAAATATTTTCGTCAGTTTTCATTCTAAACATTTCATATTCTGAAACTAGCATATTTGCTTTTGACTCCCTTACCTCTGAAGTACCTTCATAGATTACTACTAGTCGATCCCACATTTCCTTGGCCGTTGCACATTGTGAAACTCGTGAGAACTCCGTGGGGTGTAGTGCGCATTGCATTACGTTCATGGCTCCCCAGTTGATGGTTGATTTTCTGACCTGTTCTCTGGTCCAGGTATCCTCATCTTCGGGCAGCTCGTAGGGTCCTCGGCTTACTACTCTCCACATCTCATGATCTTGTGCTCTCAAGAACACCTGCATACGATTTTTCCAGTATGAGAAATCATTTCCATCGAAATATGGTGGTCTAGTTACTGAGTGTCCCTCAGCCATTAGACTTCTAGAGTTCAGTCCGGCAGGCCTCTCCTGGTTGTTAGACCACATTTTTGGAGAGTCTGGCTCTGATACCACGTGTTGAGTACGGACTGAATAGATCTAGAGGGGGGGTGAATAGATCTTTCCCCCTTTTTCGATTTAATATCTATTGACTAAATGAGTTGCAGGTGATTGACGAATTACAGAACTAATGTTGATATCAATGAAGAAAACAAACACATAGAGAAGCACGCACACACATAAGCAAACCACAAGATAGGATTTTTAAGGTGGTTCAGTCTCTTCCCGAGACTTACATCCACCCCTTGCTTAACTCAAGCAAGGCTTCACTTATGAGAGCCTCTGATCTCAATCCAAAACACAAGACACCGCTGTCACACAGCTTGTTCCTGCTGACACACAGCTTGTACCAGCTGACACACAACTTGAATCCGCTGCCTCACAGCTTGACACTTGGTGTAAGGATGAATAGAAATGATGAGAAGGTGGGATGATGCAACAGGACTGAATATAGACTTTTGTAACAAAGTAAAGAATTCAGCCTGGGACTTAATCACATAAATAACAAGAGTAGACTCCCTGTAGAACTTCCAATCGGATGCCTTCAGCTGCTTTGCTGCTGGAGGTCGCACAGCTTCAAGCCCAGTCTTCCTTCTGCAGCAATGAGAATGCCTTTAGTCTTCTGCAGATTTCTGATTGATGAGAGCCACTTCGTCCTGTGATGTAGGTGTGTTTCTTAGCTTCTGTTCTATGCTCTCTCTGTGTGCTTGCCTCCGCGATCAGTTGCCTTCTACTTTTTATGCAGATACTTTTTCAAGCCTGAAGCTCTTCCCGCTCAAATTCCAGATCGAGCGTCAATCTGCTAGAAAGCAGGGAGAAGGTTAAATCCGATCACTACAATAAGTTTGACCACTTCTAAGCAAGATTCTCTCCTTGATTCCCGTGCGGAATCTCATCATTTGAACTACCCAACAACCTGCAACAACAATCTGCAGGTTTTAAGGAACCAAAACAGAATTCGGTTAGAGTTCGGTTCTGGACGCTATAACACCCGTGGTCGACCATGACACTGTCCCTGGTCGACAACGAGCAGTGTCCTGATGGCGGTTTCATTCTGGCTGACACTCGCGTCCCGTGGTCGACCACAGCCTTGTCGCTGGTCGACAAGGGGCAAATTCCAGATGGCCGTCAGTTCTGTCTGATGCTCTGTCTGTTCTGTGGTCGACCAGAAGTGGGGCTTTGGTCGACAGCCAAGGCACATGCAGAAGACGGATGACTTGAAGTGTTTCTGGCTGGGTTCGTTGGTCGACCATAACCACTTCCCTGGTCGACAAGCGGCCTTTGACACTTCTTCTGATTTGTTGATTCCACTTGGATTTCAGTGGACCTGAAATTACTTAACATATCAGAAGTAACTTGAACTATCAGATTTATATTGAGTTAATCAAAAACATTGTTTGTCATCATCAAATAGTCATGAGTCCATTACTTTGAAGGAACAATCAAACCACTTGTATTTGTTATGAAACAAGATAGAACTTGATTAATCAAACATATCCTATTGTCATCATCAAAACCAAGGGATGCACAACATTCTCCCCCTTTTTGATGATGACAACCATGAGTCATTGTGACAAACAACAGATTATAGAATTCATTTGATATTGCATTCAAGGCTATCATAGCACAGATTTCATTCAGACAATTCGTTTGATGTGCCTTTCAAAAACTATAGCACTAATTACATGAGTGACTCAAAAAGGATAAAGACACTAAGGACACGTAGACAAAGTAAACTTGACATCTAGACACACATCTAGACACACAACTAGACACACAATGACACATAAAGTCCTATCTCCCCCTTTGTCAACAGCAAAAAGAAGATCATTTAAACAATCCCTCTGAGGAGGATGAGAGAAAATTAGGGACCCAGCCGTGGCAATTTATAGGGTAGGGCAGTAGGGCTGGGTCTTAAAAAACTAGGATAGTGAACCATCACGATCGTCAGGATTTAATCAGCATAACTCAAATTTTTGGAAGATATTAAAGTGTACTCCCTTTCTTTAATAGAACACTCTTGGAACCTTTCCACCCTTATGCAAAGACCACCTTGTGACCAAATAGAGTGGGTATTGTGGTTCAATGAATTTGAAAGTATTGCACCAATAAATTGACTCCCCATATCCAATTTCTTTCACATGGCTCCTTGAACTTATAATATATTTCAAGAGATAATTTGACTAACTATGCTAGCTGAACAGTGTTTTGTACTTATATTTGCATGCTATGCTTTAGGTCAACCATTTTCTCTGTCTTTGTGATAACTTTTTGAATCATTTGAGAGCTGTGGTCAGGTTTATCACATGCTTTTCTACACGAGGAGACACGCTTTTTACACGCCAGAAACCCAGGCTACTTAGCATGCCTAACCATTCCACTAATGACTGGGACACACCTTTTATCCGTGAGGATATACGTTTATCAGACGCCAATATCCCCAGTTACTCAGTATGCCCAATCAATATTTTTGAAAGCAGCAGAGTTAGATTGGATCTTCATGACACACTTGTCTCCCATCTATTGTTCAGCCAATTTTTTTTGCTTTGAGATGGAGAACAGTAGTTTCTCAGAACTCAATCCATTGCTCTACCAAGAAGGCAGAATTATGGCGTATTCCATGTTCATACATGTTATATTTGAGTTTATTTTTACTGTCCAACACAGACACAGGTAGAGAAATAGTCTCATTACTAAAAATCATAAGTCCTCAAAATCTTGTGACAGAGTCATAGTTATGGTTTGAATTTATTGCAGTAGTACAGTTCAAATTCTCATTACTACACTCAACCTCTACTCTTAATGATTACCTTGGTGATTTTATTGAAAGATATGGTTAGGTTTTTCAATGTTTTATCAAGGAATGAGTTTACACTTTTTCTCCCCCTCAATTTGTGAGTCCTTGCTGAAGATAAAAAAATGTTGGCCATGAAGAGATATAGAGACACAAGGGATGGAAGTATGGATAAGGATGAATGAGTGAAGAATCTGAGCACAAAAGTTCACTTAGTTCAGAGGATTTCCTAGCAGAGCCAGCAGCCTTTTTAGATCCATTTTCCCTTGTTCAGATCCTCTGTCGACCATAGAGTTGCCTTTGGTCGACCTCTGTGCTGTCACAGAAGCTGCCTGATGAGTAGTCACCTGTGGTCTGCTTTCTGACAATTCTGTTGTCGACCATGGGACCGCCTGTGGTCGACAGCTGCGAAGTCACAGAACCAACTATTTCCTGTCCTGATGCCTTGGTCGACCAGCGCCTTGTCTGTGGTCGACCACAAGAGATAATCCGTAGTAGAACCAGGATTCTGCAGAACTTGCTGAAGTAGCAACCGACACTAGACCTCCAAACTCAAAACTTGACCAGTACTAGAGACCTAGTTGACATAACTTAGTACAGAAATGACAGAATCTATACAGTGAACACATGAATATGATTATTTCAAGAATTTTCAGGAGAAATTCTACAAATTCCTAACTCCCTTCTTAGAGTTGAAAATCTGTCATTGTTAAGGGGTTTTGTGAAAATGTCTGCCAGTTGTTTTTCAGTTTCTACAAAATGAAGCATGAAATTTCCTTTGGAGACCTCATCTCTTAGAAAGTGATGACGGATCTCAATGTGTTTTGTCCTAGAGTGTTGAATGGGGTTTTTAGACAAATTAATAGCACTAGTGTTGTCACAGAAAATAGGTGCACATCCAAGATCTACATTGTAGTCTTGGAGTTGATGTTTTATCCACATAACCTGTGTACCACAGCTCCCTACTGCGACATACTCAGCCTCAGCAGTGGAGAGTGCCACAGAATGCTGCTTTTTAGAAGCCCATGATATTAAACATCCACCTAATATTTGACAATAACCACTAGTACTCTTCCTATCAATTTTGCAACCAGCATAATCAGCATCTGAATATGAAATCAAATCTAGTTTGCAGTATGTAGGATACCATAAACCCAATTCTTGGGTGCCGGCAAGGTATCGAAGGATACGCTTGACAGCCCCTAAATGTGATTCTCTAGGGCTAGACTGATATCTAGCACACATGCATACACTAAACTGAATATCTGGCCTTGAAGCAGTTAAATATAGCAGGGACCCGATCATACCTCTGTATTTCTTGGCATCTACCATGTTACCTTTTACATCAGCTTCCAATGTTGCATTTGTACCCATGGGTGACTCGATTGGTTTGCAGCTTTCCATGCCAAACTTCTTCAACATCTCCTTTATGTACTTGGATTGATTTATGAAGTATCCTTCTCTACATTGTACGATCTGCAATCCAAGAAAAAACTGTAAATCACCCATTAAACTCATTTCAAACTCATTGGTCATTAAGTTTGCAAATTCAGTACATAAAGAAGCTTCGGTAGACCCAAACACAATATCATCCACATAGATTTGTACAACTAGTATATGCTTACCTTGGGTCTTGGAAAACAATGTTTGATCAATTTTACCTCTTATGTATCCCTTCTTGGTGAGGAAGGAGCTCAACCTTTCATACCAGGCCCGAGGAGCCTGCTTTAATCCATACAAAGCTTTATGCAATTTGAAAACATGATTAGCAAGTTCATCATTTTCAAATCCAGGGGGTTGTTCCACATAGACTTCTTCTTTTATTATTCCATTTAGAAATGCACTTTTTACATCCATTTGTTGTAGTTTGATTCCATGAGATGCTGCAAAGGCTAACAATATCCTGATGGCTTCTAATCTAGCAACTGGAGCATATGATTCTTCAAAATCAACCCCAAATTCCTGGTTGTACCCTTTAGCCACCAGCCGAGCCTTGTTTCTCATTACAACCCCTTCTTCACTTAGCTTGTTTTTATAGACCCACTTGGTTCCAATAACGGGGTGAGATGAAGGTCTAGGGACAAGACTCCACACCTGATTTCTTTCAAATTGATTTAGTTCTTCATGCATAGCATTTATCCATGAGTCATCTTTTAATGCTTCCTCTACTGATTTGGGCTCTATTTGGGACACAAGTGCAAGCTGATCTAGTTCATTGATTTCTTTTAACTGAGATCTAGTCTTCCTAGGATCATGAATTCCACCAATGATGTTTTCTATGGGATGATCTCTAAGAAGTCTTAAGTTCTCAAGATTGTTACCTGAGATGCCTTCTCCTTCGGGTGGAGCATTAGTAATACCTTGATCTCTTTCCTGAGATTGTTCTTCTTCATTTGGTTCTTCGTTGTCTTCTAGAAATTCCTATCTTCTTCTTCCTTGCTGACCTGCTCATTTTTGCCAAGATCATTAATTTCATCAAATGTAATATGAGGGGATTCTTCAACAATTTGATCTTTGGTGTTAAAAACTCTATAGGCTCTTGATCGGTCGGAATAGCCCAAGAATATTCCTGGATCACTCTTCGGTTCAAATTTGTCCAAGACCCTTTTATCATTGTTATGAATAAAGCATTTTGACCCGAAAATTCTAAAATGAGCTAGGGATGGTTTCTTACCTTTGAACATTTCATATGGTGTATTTTCACTAGCCGGTCTTACCATTGCTCGGTTTACAATGTAGCATGCTGTGTTGACTGCCTCTGCCCAAAATCTCCTTGGAAGTTTAGCTTCAACCAGCATGGTTCTAGCCATCTCGACAAGAGTGCGGTTCCTTCTCTCCACAACTCCATTTTGTTCTGGAGTCCTTGGTGAGGAAAATCTGTGGGTTATGCCCTTGTTTCTGCAGAATAAGTCAAAGTCAGAATTTTCAAACTCCCCCCCATGGTCAGATATGATTGTACACACTTTGGACTTGCCATCCTGCTTCATTCTTTTGTAGAATTCCTGAAACTCAGAAAAAGCATCACTTTTATGAGATAGAAATATTACCCATGTGAATCTAGAGAAATCATCAACTAGTACATAACCGTATCTCTTACCACTAAGACTAGCAGTTCTTGTTGGGCCAAAAAGGTCCATGTGCACAAGTTCTAGTGGTCTAGAAGATTGACTTTCAGTTCTACCTTTGAATGATTTTCTTGTTTGCTTACCTTGGGTACATGATTCACATACTTTGACATTTTGAGCAAACGAAATTTCAGGCATACCAAGAACCATTTTATTCTTCACAAGTTTATGCAACACCCTATAGCTAACATGCCCTAGCCTTCGGTGCCACAGCCAGGTCAGGTCCTCTTTCTTGGCGGTTAGGCACAGGTTGGAGTGGGCTGGATCATCCAAGTCTATTATGTAGACATTGTTTACTCTCTGGCCCATAAACTTGACTGTATCTGAATTTGGTTCAATAATCTTGCAGATCTTGGAGTCAAATATTACTTTATGGCCTTTGTCGCAAAGCTGACTGATGCTCAGCAAGTTATATTCCAGTCCATCTACCAGCAGTACATTTTCAATACTGTTTGAGGAGTTCTTACCTATTTTACCTGTCCCGATGATCTTACCTTTGTTATTTCCTCCAAAGGTCACATAACCTCCATCTTTTGAGCTTAGTTGGGAGAACTTGGTCTTGTCTCCCGTCATGTGTCTTGAGCAACCACTATCTAAGTACCACTTATTGTGCATGGCTGCCAGACATTCCTGCATCATGAATTACACAGAAATTTTTGGACCCCAATGGTACCCGGGTCCAAGATAACTTGTAAAATTGTGAAATTGCTGTAACAATCCTTTGGGAACCCAGATTTTCTTAGAGCAGTTTAATTTTTCGTCTCTGAACTTGTTCAGATTGGGTGGCTTTTGTTCTAATGTTTCTTTAATCTGAATCCACCTTTTTGATTTCCAATTTTCATTTTGTTTCACCTGAGAAAATCTGTGGTTTCTGTTTGCGTGTCTGGTCATGGTCGACATCTGGTGTGTCTGTGGTCGACCATTGCTTTTCCAGAAGCCAGCGCTTGTTCTGGCAGTTCCTCTGGTCGACATCTGGTATGTCTGTGGTCGACCACTGCTTCTCCAGACGCCAGCGCCTGTTCTGGCAGATCCTCTGGTCGACAGAGGAGGGGTCGGTTGTCGACCAGCCTGTCTCCAGACACCTTGTTTTCCAGATTTATGTCCTTTAACTTGATTTAGTACTTGGTTTGTTTGGTTATTTCTGTGAATTTGAGTTTCTTGTCTATTATTTTTAAGCTTATGTTGATTGACTGTTTTCTCTTTAATGTTTCTCTCTTCCTTGGTGACATTATTCCTTTTGGAGGAGCATTCAGCTACATCCTCTTGTTTGTCTTGATATAGATTGATTAGGGGCCCTTTTCCTTTTGAGTCAGCAATCCCAGTTACGGTTTTTATTTGGAATTCCTTTTTAGCCGTAGGATTGTATCCTAACCCTTCTTTTTGAAAGTTTACTTTTATTCCCAAGACAGCATTTAAGTTTTCTTGACCTTTAGTCATTTTTTCCAAGGTTTCCTGTTTGTTTTTCAGTTCACTCTGGATTCTTTCTATTTCTTCCAGAAGTTGACAGTTTTCCTCCTTGAGTGAGTTGTTTCTTTCTTGAGTTACCTTAGTTTGCTGTTCACTTTCTTGAGTCTTTAATTTTACCTCATCAATTGTGTTTTTCAGTGACTCATTTTCTTCTAACAGCCATTTGACATTTTCTTCATCTGTCTCGTATTGTTTCAGCTTATTTTTCAAGGTGGTGATTTCTAATTCTAGTTCAGTTCTGTTGGCAAATGGGTTGCTGTCATTATTGACCTGATTAAGCTTTTTCTTCAAACTCTTATTTTCCTTTCTAATTCTTTCATATGCATCAAGTAAGTCTGAGTAGACTTCTTCCCAATCTGAGCTAGAAAAATCTTGAAACGGAGGGATTACCTCAAGATCATCGCTATCTCCTTTGGCCATCAAACAGATGTTTCCTTCTTCTTCCTCGGAAGTTGTTTCCTCCTTACTGCTTTCCTCCTCCTCGCTCCATGTGCTTATCATTGCTTTTGGTTGCTTGCCTTTCCACTTGAAGCTTGATTTCTTAGGAGTCTCTGGACATTCAGCCTTTATGTGTCCTAGTTTCCTGCAGTTGTAGCAGACAAGTTTGTTAGATGAAGTTTTATTTTTATCAAACTTAAACTGAGATGACTTTCTTACCATGCCCTTAGGATTCCTGAATCCCTTACCTTCCTTCCGCAGAAACCTTTTGAATTTTCTTGTTAACATGGCTAGCTCACCAGTTTCCTCACCTGTGCTAGATGAGTTATCAGTGTCAGATAGTTCAGAGGTGCCTATTTTAGTTTTTAGGGCGAGCTGGTTCTTTTTCTTGCCCTCATCTTCTTTTCTTTTCAGATTGACCTCATAGGCCATTAGGGATCCCACTAGTTCATCCACAGTCATAGTGGTGAGGTTCTTTGAGTCCTCAATTACTGTGGCCTTGGTATGCCACATAGGAGTGAGGGATCTTAGGATCTTCCTCACTAATTCCTGTTCCTTGTAGGTTTTCCCTAGACTCTTTAAACTATTCGTTAATTGCACTAGTCTAGCATACATTTCAGAAATATTTTCGTCAGTTTTCATTCTAAACATTTCATATTCTGAAACTAGCATATTTGCTTTTGACTCCCTTACCTCTGAAGTACCTTCATAGATTACTACTAGTCGATCCCACATTTCCTTGGCCGTTGCACATTGTGAAACTCGTGAGAACTCCGTGGGGTGTAGTGCGCATTGCATTACGTTCATGGCTCCCCAGTTGATGGTTGATTTTCTGACCTGTTCTCTGGTCCAGGTATCCTCATCTTCGGGCAGCTCGTAGGGTCCTCGGCTTACTACTCTCCACATCTCATGATCTTGTGCTCTCAAGAACACCTGCATACGATTTTTCCAGTATGAGAAATCATTTCCATCGAAATATGGTGGTCTAGTTACTGAGTGTCCCTCAGCCATTAGACTTCTAGAGTTCAGTCCGGCAGGCCTCTCCTGGTTGTTAGACCACATTTTTGGAGAGTCTGGCTCTGATACCACGTGTTGAGTACGGACTGAATAGATCTAGAGGGGGGGTGAATAGATCTTTCCCCCTTTTTCGATTTAATATCTATTGACTAAATGAGTTGCAGGTGATTGACGAATTACAGAACTAATGTTGATATCAATGAAGAAAACAAACACATAGAGAAGCACGCACACACATAAGCAAACCACAAGATAGGATTTTTAAGGTGGTTCAGTCTCTTCCCGAGACTTACATCCACCCCTTGCTTAACTCAAGCAAGGCTTCACTTATGAGAGCCTCTGATCTCAATCCAAAACACAAGACACCGCTGTCACACAGCTTGTTCCTGCTGACACACAGCTTGTACCAGCTGACACACAACTTGAATCCGCTGCCTCACAGCTTGACACTTGGTGTAAGGATGAATAGAAATGATGAGAAGGTGGGATGATGCAACAGGACTGAATATAGACTTTTGTAACAAAGTAAAGAATTCAGCCTGGGACTTAATCACATAAATAACAAGAGTAGACTCCCTGTAGAACTTCCAATCGGATGCCTTCAGCTGCTTTGCTGCTGGAGGTCGCACAGCTTCAAGCCCAGTCTTCCTTCTGCAGCAATGAGAATGCCTTTAGTCTTCTGCAGATTTCTGATTGATGGAGAGCCACTTCGTCCTGTGATGTAGGTGTGTTTCTTAGCTTCTGTTCTATGCTCTCTCTGTGTGCTTGCCTCCGCGATCAGTTGCCTTCTACTTTTTATGCAGATACTTTTTCAAGCCTGAAGCTCTTCCCGCTCAAATTCCAGATCGAGCGTCAATCTGCTAGAAAGCAGGGAGAAGGTTAAATCCGATCACTACAATAAGTTTGACCGCTTCTAAGCAAGATTCTCTCCTTGATTCCCGTGCGGAATCTCATCATTTGAACTACCCAACAACCTGCAACAACAATCTGCAGGTTTTAAGGAACCAAAACAGAATTCGGTTAGAGTTCGGTTCTGGACGCTATAACACCCGTGGTCGACCATGACACTGTCCCTGGTCGACAACGAGCAGTGTCCTGATGGCGGTTTCATTCTGGCTGACACTCGCGTCCCGTGGTCGACCACAGCCTTGTCGCTGGTCGACAAGGGGCAAATTCCAGATGGCCGTCAGTTCTGTCTGATGCTCTGTCTGTTCTGTGGTCGACCAGAAGTGGGGCTTTGGTCGACAGCCAAGGCACATGCAGAAGACGGATGACTTGAAGTGTTTCTGGCTGGGTTCGTTGGTCGACCATAACCACTTCCCTGGTCGACAAGCGGCCTTTGACACTTCTTCTGATTTGTTGATTCCACTTGGATTTCAGTGGACCTGAAATTACTTAACATATCAGAAGTAACTTGAACTATCAGATTTATATTGAGTTAATCAAAAACATTGTTTGTCATCATCAAATAGTCATGAGTCCATTACTTTGAAGGAACAATCAAACCACTTGTATTTGTTATGAAACAAGATAGAACTTGATTAATCAAACATATCCTATTGTCATCATCAAAACCAAGGGATGCACAACATTCTCCCCCTTTTTGATGATGACAACCATGAGTCATTGTGACAAACAACAGATTATAAAATTCATTTGATATTGCATTCAAGGCTATCATAGCACAGATTTCATTCAGACAATTCGTTTGATGTGCCTTTCAAAAACTATAGCACTAATTACATGAGTGACTCAAAAAGGATAAAGACACTAAGGACACGTAGACAAAGTAAACTTGACATCTAGACACACATCTAGACACACAACTAGACACACAATGACACATAAAGTCCTATCTCCCCCTTTGTCAACAGCAAAAAGAAGATCATTTAAACAATCCCTCTGAGGAGGATGAGGAAGTCTCTGGCTTCACGTTCTCTTCCATGCGATCCAGCTTGTCAACAATGTGGGCATAAGAGAGTCTGAGCTTCTGGATCTCGGAGATAGTAGCATTGTGATACTGTTCATTCTGCTTGGTTGTGAACTCTATGCGGTTTCCCATTTCTTCTGACACTTGACCTAAGGTGCCAACTAGTCTGTTGAACCGAGAACTAGCATGGTCAGTGTGTTCCTTTTGCTTGATGAACCTGGCCTCCATCTGTTGTTCCAGCCTTTGGACTTTCTGCTCCAGGCGCCCGGTGGCAGCATTCATATTCTCTTGAAAGGAATGGAATTGGGTGGTGAGAGAGGACAACTGAGATGCTATCTGGAGAAGCACTCCGTGAGACTCAGTGTTGAAGGTGAAGGATGGTGGTGGAGCAGAAGTAGATGGAGTGGAGGTAGGTGGAACAGAAGTGGATTGAGCATGAGTGGCAGCAGTGCCTGGATGCCAGGATTTAATCAGCATAACTCAAATTTTTTGGAAGATATTAAAGTGTACTCCCTTTCTTTAATAGAACACTTATGGAACCTTTCCACCCTTATGCAAAGACCACCTTGTGACCAAGTAGAGTGGGTATTGTGGTTCAATGAATTTGAAAGTATTGCACCAATAAATTGACTCCCCATATCCAATTTCTTTCACATGGCTCCTTGAACTTATAATATATTTCAAGAGATAATTTGACTAACTATGCTAGCTGAACAGTGTTTTGTACTTTTATTTGCATGCTATGCTTTAGGTCAACCATTTTCTCTGCCTTTGTGATAACTTTTTGAATCATTTGAGAGCTGTGGTCAGGTTTATCACATGCTTTTCTACACGAGGAGACACGCTTTTTACACGCCAGAAACCCCGGCTACTTAGCATGCCTAACCATTCCACTAATGACTGGGACACACCTTTTATCCGTGAGGATATACGTTTATCAGACGCCAATATCCCCAGTTACTCAGTATGCCCAATCAATATTTTTGAAAGCAGCAGAGTTAGATTGGATCTTCATGACACACTTGTCTCCCATCTATTGTTCAGCCAATTTTTTTGCTTTGAGATGGAGAACAGTAGTTTCTCAGAACTCAATCCATTGCTCTACCAAGAAGGCAGAATTATGGCGTATTCCATGTTCATACATGTTATATTTGAGTTTATTTTTACTGTCCAACACAGACACAGGTAGAGAAATAGTCTCATTACTAAAAATCATAAGTCCTCAAAATCTTGTGACAGAGTCATAGTTATGGTTTGAATTTATTGCAGTAGTACAGTTCAAATTCTCATTACTACACTCAACCTCTACTCTTAATGATTACCTTGGTGATTTTATTGAAAGATATGGTTAGGTTTTTCAATGTTTTATCAAGGAATGAGTTTACACTTTTTCTCCCCCTCAATTTGTGAGTCCTTGCTGAAGATAAAAAATGTTGGCCATGAAGAGATATAGAGACACAAGGGATGGGAAGTATGGATAAGGATGAATGAGTGAAGAATCTGAGCACAAAAGTTCACTTAGTTCAGAGGATTTCCTAGCAGAGCCAGCAGCCTTTTTAGATCCATTTTCCCTTGTTCAGATCCTCTGTCGACCATAGAGTTGCCTTTGGTCGACCTCTGTGCTGTCACAGAAGCTGCCTGATGAGTAGTCACCTGTGGTCTGCTTTCTGACAATTCTGTTGTCGACCATGGGACCGCCTGTGGTCGACAGCTGCGAAGTCACAGAACCAACTATTTCCTGTCCTGATGCCTTGGTCGACCAGCGCCTTGTCTGTGGTCGACCACAAGAGATAATCCGTAGTAGAACCAGGATTCTGCAGAACTTGCTGAAGTAGCAACCGACACTAGACCTCCAAACTCAAAACTTGACCAGTACTAGAGACCTAGTTGACATAACTTAGTACAGAAATGACAGAATCTATACAGTGAACACATGAATATGATTATTTCAAGAATTTTCAGGAGAAATTCTACAAATTCCTAACTCCCTTCTTAGAGTTGAAAATCTGTCATTGTTAAGGGGTTTTGTGAAAATGTCTGCCAGTTGTTTTTCAGTTTCTACAAAATGAAGCATGAAATTTCCTTTGGAGACCTCATCTCTTAGAAAGTGATGACGGATCTCAATGTGTTTTGTCCTAGAGTGTTGAATGGGGTTTTTAGACAAATTAATAGCACTAGTGTTGTCACAGAAAATAGGTGCACATCCAAGATCTACATTGTAGTCTTGGAGTTGATGTTTTATCCACATAACCTGTGTACCACAGCTCCCTACTGCGACATACTCAGCCTCAGCAGTGGAGAGTGCCACAGAATGCTGCTTTTTAGAAGCCCATGATATTAAACATCCACCTAATATTTGACAATAACCACTAGTACTCTTCCTATCAATTTTGCAACCAGCATAATCAGCATCTGAATATGAAATCAAATCTAGTTTGCAGTATGTAGGATACCATAAACCCAATTCTTGGGTGCCGGCAAGGTATCGAAGGATACGCTTGACAGCCCCTAAATGTGATTCTCTAGGGCTAGACTGATATCTAGCACACATGCATACACTAAACTGAATATCTGGCCTTGAAGCAGTTAAATATAGCAGGGACCCGATCATACCTCTGTATTTCTTGGCATCTACCATGTTACCTTTTACATCAGCTTCCAATGTTGCATTTGTACCCATGGGTGACTCGATTGGTTTGCAGCTTTCCATGCCAAACTTCTTCAACATCTCCTTTATGTACTTGGATTGATTTATGAAGTATCCTTCTCTACATTGTACGATCTGCAATCCAAGAAAAAACTGTAAATCACCCATTAAACTCATTTCAAACTCATTGGTCATTAAGTTTGCAAATTCAGTACATAAAGAAGCTTCGGTAGACCCAAACACAATATCATCCACATAGATTTGTACAACTAGTATATGCTTACCTTGGGTCTTGGAAAACAATGTTTGATCAATTTTACCTCTTATGTATCCCTTCTTGGTGAGGAAGGAGCTCAACCTTTCATACCAGGCCCGAGGAGCCTGCTTTAATCCATACAAAGCTTTATGCAATTTGAAAACATGATTAGCAAGTTCATCATTTTCAAATCCAGGGGGTTGTTCCACATAGACTTCTTCTTTTATTATTCCATTTAGAAATGCACTTTTTACATCCATTTGTTGTAGTTTGATTCCATGAGATGCTGCAAAGGCTAACAATATCCTGATGGCTTCTAATCTAGCAACTGGAGCATATGATTCTTCAAAATCAACCCCAAATTCCTGGTTGTACCCTTTAGCCACCAGCCGAGCCTTGTTTCTCATTACAACCCCTTCTTCACTTAGCTTGTTTTTATAGACCCACTTGGTTCCAATAACGGGGTGAGATGAAGGTCTAGGGACAAGACTCCACACCTGATTTCTTTCAAATTGATTTAGTTCTTCATGCATAGCATTTATCCATGAGTCATCTTTTAATGCTTCCTCTACTGATTTGGGCTCTATTTGGGACACAAGTGCAAGCTGATCTAGTTCATTGATTTCTTTTAACTGAGATCTAGTCTTCCTAGGATCATGAATTCCACCAATGATGTTTTCTATGGGATGATCTCTAAGAAGTCTTAAGTTCTCAAGATTGTTACCTGAGATGCCTTCTCCTTCGGGTGGAGCATTAGTAATACCTTGATCTCTTTCCTGAGATTGTTCTTCTTCATTTGGTTCTTCGTTGTCTTCTAGAAATTCCCTATCTTCTTCTTCCTTGCTGACCTGCTCATTTTTGCCAAGATCATTAATTTCATCAAATGTAATATGAGGGGATTCTTCAACAATTTGATCTTTGGTGTTAAAAACTCTATAGGCTCTTGATCGGTCGGAATAGCCCAAGAATATTCCTGGATCACTCTTCGGTTCAAATTTGTCCAAGACCCTTTTATCATTGTTATGAATAAAGCATTTTGACCCGAAAATTCTAAAATGAGCTAGGGATGGTTTCTTACCTTTGAACATTTCATATGGTGTATTTTCACTAGCCGGTCTTACCATTGCTCGGTTTACAATGTAGCATGCTGTGTTGACTGCCTCTGCCCAAAATCTCCTTGGAAGTTTAGCTTCAACCAGCATGGTTCTAGCCATCTCGACAAGAGTGCGGTTCCTTCTCTCCACAACTCCATTTTGTTCTGGAGTCCTTGGTGAGGAAAATCTGTGGGTTATGCCCTTGTTTCTGCAGAATAAGTCAAAGTCAGAATTTTCAAACTCCCCCCCATGGTCAGATATGATTGTACACACTTTGGACTTGCCATCCTGCTTCATTCTTTTGTAGAATTCCTGAAACTCAGAAAAAGCATCACTTTTATGAGATAGAAATATTACCCATGTGAATCTAGAGAAATCATCAACTAGTACATAACCGTATCTCTTACCACTAAGACTAGCAGTTCTTGTTGGGCCAAAAAGGTCCATGTGCACAAGTTCTAGTGGTCTAGAAGATTGACTTTCAGTTCTACCTTTGAATGATTTTCTTGTTTGCTTACCTTGGGTACATGATTCACATACTTTGACATTTTGAGCAAACGAAATTTCAGGCATACCAAGAACCATTTTATTCTTCACAAGTTTATGCAACACCCTATAGCTAACATGCCCTAGCCTTCGGTGCCACAGCCAGGTCAGGTCCTCTTTCTTGGCGGTTAGGCACAGGTTGGAGTGGGCTGGATCATCCAAGTCTATTATGTAGACATTGTTTACTCTCTGGCCCATAAACTTGACTGTATCTGAATTTGGTTCAATAATCTTGCAGATCTTGGAGTCAAATATTACTTTATGGCCTTTGTCGCAAAGCTGACTGATGCTCAGCAAGTTATATTCCAGTCCATCTACCAGCAGTACATTTTCAATACTGTTTGAGGAGTTCTTACCTATTTTACCTGTCCCGATGATCTTACCTTTGTTATTTCCTCCAAAGGTCACATAACCTCCATCTTTTGAGCTTAGTTGGGAGAACTTGGTCTTGTCTCCCGTCATGTGTCTTGAGCAACCACTATCTAAGTACCACTTATTGTGCATGGCTGCCAGACATTCCTGCATCATGAATTACACAGAAATTTTTGGACCCCAATGGTACCCGGGTCCAAGATAACTTGTAAAATTGTGAAATTGCTGTAACAATCCTTTGGGAACCCAGATTTTCTTAGAGCAGTTTAATTTTTCGTCTCTGAACTTGTTCAGATTGGGTGGCTTTTGTTCTAATGTTTCTTTAATCTGAATCCACCTTTTTGATTTCCAATTTTCATTTTGTTTCACCTGAGAAAATCTGTGGTTTCTGTTTGCGTGTCTGGTCATGGTCGACATCTGGTGTGTCTGTGGTCGACCATTGCTTTTCCAGAAGCCAGCGCTTGTTCTGGCAGTTCCTCTGGTCGACATCTGGTATGTCTGTGGTCGACCACTGCTTCTCCAGACGCCAGCGCCTGTTCTGGCAGATCCTCTGGTCGACATAGGAGGGGTCGGTTGTCGACCAGCCTGTCTCCAGACACCTTGTTTTCCAGATTTATGTCCTTTAACTTGATTTAGTACTTGGTTTGTTTGGTTATTTCTGTGAATTTGAGTTTCTTGTCTATTATTTTTAAGCTTATGTTGATTGACTGTTTTCTCTTTAATGTTTCTCTCTTCCTTGGTGACATTATTCCTTTTGGAGGAGCATTCAGCTACATCCTCTTGTTTGTCTTGATATAGATTGATTAGGGGCCCTTTTCCTTTTGAGTCAGCAATCCCAGTTACGGTTTTTATTTGGAATTCCTTTTTAGCCGTAGGATTGTATCCTAACCCTTCTTTTTGAAAGTTTACTTTTATTCCCAAGACAGCATTTAAGTTTTCTTGACCTTTAGTCATTTTTTCCAAGGTTTCCTGTTTGTTTTTCAGTTCACTCTGGATTCTTTCTATTTCTTCCAGAAGTTGACAGTTTTCCTCCTTGAGTGAGTTGTTTCTTTCTTGAGTTACCTTAGTTTGCTGTTCACTTTCTTGAGTCTTTAATTTTACCTCATCAATTGTGTTTTTCAGTGACTCATTTTCTTCTAACAGCCATTTGACATTTTCTTCATCTGTCTCGTATTGTTTCAGCTTATTTTTCAAGGTGGTGATTTCTAATTCTAGTTCAGTTCTGTTGGCAAATGGGTTGCTGTCATTATTGACCTGATTAAGCTTTTTCTTCAAACTCTTATTTTCCTTTCTAATTCTTTCATATGCATCAAGTAAGTCTGAGTAGACTTCTTCCCAATCTGAGCTAGAAAAATCTTGAAACGGAGGGATTACCTCAAGATCATCGCTATCTCCTTTGGCCATCAAACAGATGTTTCCTTCTTCTTCCTCGGAAGTTGTTTCCTCCTTACTGCTTTCCTCCTCCTCGCTCCATGTGCTTATCATTGCTTTTGGTTGCTTGCCTTTCCACTTGAAGCTTGATTTCTTAGGAGTCTCTGGACATTCAGCCTTTATGTGTCCTAGTTTCCTGCAGTTGTAGCAGACAAGTTTGTTAGATGAAGTTTTATTTTTATCAAACTTAAACTGAGATGACTTTCTTACCATGCCCTTAGGATTCCTGAATCCCTTACCTTCCTTCCGCAGAAACCTTTTGAATTTTCTTGTTAACATGGCTAGCTCACCAGTTTCCTCACCTGTGCTAGATGAGTTATCAGTGTCAGATAGTTCAGAGGTGCCTATTTTAGTTTTTAGGGCGAGCTGGTTCTTTTTCTTGCCCTCATCTTCTTTTCTTTTCAGATTGACCTCATAGGCCATTAGGGATCCCACTAGTTCATCCACAGTCATAGTGGTGAGGTTCTTTGAGTCCTCAATTACTGTGGCCTTGGTATGCCACATAGGAGTGAGGGATCTTAGGATCTTCCTCACTAATTCCTGTTCCTTGTAGGTTTTCCCTAGACTCTTTAAACTATTCGTTAATTGCACTAGTCTAGCATACATTTCAGAAATATTTTCGTCAGTTTTCATTCTAAACATTTCATATTCTGAAACTAGCATATTTGCTTTTGACTCCCTTACCTCTGAAGTACCTTCATAGATTACTACTAGTCGATCCCACATTTCCTTGGCCGTTGCACATTGTGAAACTCGTGAGAACTCCGTGGGGTGTAGTGCGCATTGCATTACGTTCATGGCTCCCCAGTTGATGGTTGATTTTCTGACCTGTTCTCTGGTCCAGGTATCCTCATCTTCGGGCAGCTCGTAGGGTCCTCGGCTTACTACTCTCCACATCTCATGATCTTGTGCTCTCAAGAACACCTGCATACGATTTTTCCAGTATGAGAAATCATTTCCATCGAAATATGGTGGTCTAGTTACTGAGTGTCCCTCAGCCATTAGACTTCTAGAGTTCAGTCCGGCAGGCCTCTCCTGGTTGTTAGACCACATTTTTGGAGAGTCTGGCTCTGATACCACGTGTTGAGTACGGACTGAATAGATCTAGAGGGGGGGTGAATAGATCTTTCCCCCTTTTTCGATTTAATATCTATTGACTAAATGAGTTGCAGGTGATTGACGAATTACAGAACTAATGTTGATATCAATGAAGAAAACAAACACATAGAGAAGCACGCACACACATAAGCAAACCACAAGATAGGATTTTTAAGGTGGTTCAGTCTCTTCCCGAGACTTACATCCACCCCTTGCTTAACTCAAGCAAGGCTTCACTTATGAGAGCCTCTGATCTCAATCCAAAACACAAGACACCGCTGTCACACAGCTTGTTCCTGCTGACACACAGCTTGTACCAGCTGACACACAACTTGAATCCGCTGCCTCACAGCTTGACACTTGGTGTAAGGATGAATAGAAATGATGAGAAGGTGGGATGATGCAACAGGACTGAATATAGACTTTTGTAACAAAGTAAAGAATTCAGCCTGGGACTTAATCACATAAATAACAAGAGTAGACTCCCTGTAGAACTTCAATCGGATGCCTTCAGCTGCTTTGCTGCTGGAGGTCGCACAGCTTCAAGCCCAGTCTTCCTTCTGCAGCAATGAGAATGCCTTTAGTCTTCTGCAGATTTCTGATTGATGGAGAGCCACTTCGTCCTGTGATGTAGGTGTGTTTCTTAGCTTCTGTTCTATGCTCTCTCTGTGTGCTTGCCTCCGCGATCAGTTGCCTTCTACTTTTTATGCAGATACTTTTTCAAGCCTGAAGCTCTTCCCGCTCAAATTCCAGATCGAGCGTCAATCTGCTAGAAAGCAGGGAGAAGGTTAAATCCGATCACTACAATAAGTTTGACCGCTTCTAAGCAAGATTCTCTCCTTGATTCCCGTGCGGAATCTCATCATTTGAACTACCCAACAACCTGCAACAACAATCTGCAGGTTTTAAGGAACCAAAACAGAATTCGGTTAGAGTTCGGTTCTGGACGCTATAACACCCGTGGTCGACCATGACACTGTCCCTGGTCGACAACGAGCAGTGTCCTGATGGCGGTTTCATTCTGGCTGACACTCGCGTCCCGTGGTCGACCACAGCCTTGTCGCTGGTCGACAAGGGGCAAATTCCAGATGGCCGTCAGTTCTGTCTGATGATCTGTCTGTTCTGTGGTCGACCAGAAGTGGGGCTTTGGTCGACAGCCAAGGCACATGCAGAAGACGGATGACTTGAAGTGTTTCTGGCTGGGTTCGTTGGTCGACCATAACCACTTCCCTGGTCGACAAGCGGCCTTTGACACTTCTTCTGATTTGTTGATTCCACTTGGATTTCAGTGGACCTGAAATTACTTAACATATCAGAAGTAACTTGAACTATCAGATTTATATTGAGTTAATCAAAAACATTGTTTGTCATCATCAAATAGTCATGAGTCCATTACTTTGAAGGAACAATCAAACCACTTGTATTTGTTATGAAACAAGATAGAACTTGATTAATCAAACATATCCTATTGTCATCATCAAAACCAAGGGATGCACAACAAGAATCACTCTGAAGAATAGAGAGATGATAATCGAGAGTGTCCAGAATGACAAATCATGGAATCATTAATGATGTGGGTGAGAAGATGACTCATCCCAAATTCCTGGTCTTTTTGTAAGAGTGTCCCTGCAAAACAACACCATCACAATGATACAATGCATTTTTTTTGTTTTGGAATATGCAAACTTTTATGGGTTTTGAAAATTTTTATTTTGTTTGGGTTTTGGAAAATATTTAATTTTTTTTATATTTTTTTTGAAATATTCAACTTTTTTATTTTGGGAAATATTTAATTTTTTTTGCTAGGGGTCCTCGTTCCTTCCCCTTTTGCTAAAGAACTACCCAAAGTCAGGCGTGCATTGAAGGGTGGCACCCTATAACCGACTGACCATGGTTAACAGTGCCCCTACCAAGGCCATACTTGAGAAATATTCAGCCTCGCAGGGAGAAGAGAACAACAATTGGAGATAAGCTTTATATAGGATGGGAGATATCAGGATTCGAATTCCTTCCAATGTACTACCTCTCAAAGAGGTGGTCTATTGCGCCGGGGCTTTGTGCCTTTGATTTTTAAACCATTGACATGCATACGACCAGGGTTTTCCCTATGGGGACTTTGCCGCTCTTGACATGCCTTTATCTCATTATTTCACATTTATTGAATTTTGACTTTGATAATAGCCCTTTTGGCTAGATATATGATGAAAACTCATTTTGATTTGGGTCAAGACTGCCCCTATTTGAGACTTCTCCCGTATTTCGGAGTACCTAGGTCGGTTATCTCATTCATCAACCTCTTGCCCCTGCACTTGGCCGAGCAGTGAAGAGAAAAGACTTTCAGGTATACTCATGGCATGGCCAAAGCAGAAACGGTGTTTACCCAAAGGAACCGGCTAAGGACACCGTGAAGTGTGTGGAGTGCCCGGCTAAGGGTTGCCCTTAACAAGCGGGGAGGAAATGTCGAACTCCCAGTGCGGGGTTCTTATAGCCAGAGGTGCTGTAAAAGTAAGCCTAAAGACTCTTTTCTGAAATTCAATATAGATAAAGACCTAGGATAAAGGCTTGAAAAATACCACTCTTAAGAAGCACTTTTATTTTGAAAACCATGCGTGAAGAATGACATCAAGAATGCAAATCTTATGCAAAAATGTTATCTTGCAACCTTATGAAACAACAACTGTCAGAGGTGATCTTGATCATCATGAGATTTGTCCTCAAGTGACAGATAAAAAGATTGGAAGCAAAGGGTTGAAGTGGCTTAACAAGAAAGAGTGGTACCAAGACCAGACTCAGACGAATAAGGAGAAAATGAAAAGAGGCGAGGGTTAGAACTCCCTCACTAAGGTGCAGAGACCCTGATCACATGAAATGTCTACAGAAGAAGCGAAAAATTAAGAGGAGGAGTGAGGACTAAAACTTCGGAAGCAGTGGGAGAACGGACAGATGCCCAGAGCAGTGGATGTGGAAGAAGTCAGGTCAGACCCGGGATCGGGAGGAATGAAGAGGAGAAATTGGTAGATGGAACGCAGGGAATCTGGAGGGTCAGAAGGCAAGGGAGGAGAATCATGACGGGAAGAAGAATCCGGAGGTTCCGGAGGGAGAGAGTGATGAGGGACGTGATGTCCCGGAAAAAGGTATGGGAAAAGATGAGTTAAAAAGAAGGAAAGAATGCAGGACGCGATATCCCCGAGGAGTAGAAGGATAAATCGGAGAAGAGGGAAGAGATCCGGAGGTTTCGGAGGAATAGAATCAGAAGGGGCATGATGTCCTGGAAGGTGATTGAAGGGGATGAGAGAAGTATCTGAAGGTTCCGGCGGGATATAATCAGAAGAGACGCGATGCCCTAAGAGGAAGTCCGGAGGCTCCAGAGGAAAGAAATAGAAAGGGGCGTGATGCCCGGAAAGAATGTCCAGAGGTTCTGGAGGATGAAGATAGAAAGGGACGCGATGCCCGAAGGGATGTCCAGAGGTTTCGGAGGAGGAAGATAGAAAGGGGCGCGATGCCCTGGGAGAATCAGTGAGAAGCCCGGAGGATCCGGACATGAGGGTGTTGAGAGGGGCGATGCCCAAAGAGAGAGGTCCGGAGGTTCCGGGAAGATATGGAAAAGGAGGGCGCGATGCCCGATATGCGGAGAAAAATCTGGACGGTCCGGAAGTGGGGGTGTGGAGTGGGCACGATGCCCTAGGAGGAGACTGGAGGGAGCACAATGCTTGGTAGGTGTAAGGGGACCCGGAGATCCCGAAGATAGAGGTAAATGAGATGGAGGATATGGAGGATCCGGAGGTTCTGGCAGGCGGGGGAGATATGGGTCCGGAAACCCGGGAAAGAGGAAATGCAAATGCATGCGAATGTAATGCAATGGATGTGATGAATGCTTAAAATGCAAAGAATGCGAGGGGTGAGAGGATGAGATCCTCTTCCTTACCCATGGAGTGGCCCACGAAGAATCAGTGATAGACAGGAGTATGGGTGAAGTTGAATAGGAGATGGATAGGGTAGCAGAAAGCCCCCTAGCAGCAGAATGCCCGCCCCTCCACAGCAGTGAAAGTGTACAGCCACTTGGCTCAATGGATAAAGTGAAAGCCCATGACAAAGCTTCAACGATTAAATACAACTCCCTTGGAGGGCGAAGAACAATAAAGTGAGGGAGTTGGAAAGTTGAAATGGGAAGTATCGTCTTGCCCAGGGATTGTGGCGTATAAGGAGTGTTGAACAAAATGGGCATTCACCCCTTGTATGAAGAATGGGTTCAAGATTGGAAAGTTGAAACAAGGGGTGCCCTGCCCGACCCTTGGGCATGGACTTACACGGCATCAAATCTTGACATTGTCTTTTGGTGAGCAGAGGCAGGGACTTGGCCTCTTCAACCATGATCGGCACAAAAACATGGATTGGCATCCGGTAAATAAACTCGCGTATCTTGAACAACATACCCGCGGCCAAATTCTTCTTGCCCGGCTCTCGATCATCTTCGGCACAAGTACTTGTAGAAGGACACCCATTCCAAGTGGTAACAGAAGGTGAAGTGGAGGCGGAAGGCTCCATGGGTGGCAGTGGTGATGTAACGGACGGTGTTGGAGGAAACACGTCGAGCTTCTCCACTTGCTCGGAAGCGGATGGAGATGGCTCGAATGCAAAAAAGGGTTGACCGTGCTCAGGATTAGCCATGGGTAAAGGTGAAGGGTTAAGTGGTGGAGGAGAGGTAGTTGGGTTAGGAGTTAAAAGGGTAATGAAGGGCCGAGGTGGCGGCAATGGCAAAGGGTTAATGGGAGGATCGACGGAGGCCGGTGGAGTGGAGATTAATGTAGGCATAACTGGTGAAGGCTTAGTGGGAGGTTCGACGGAGGCCGGTGTTATGGAGGCTAATGGCATGGTGTTTAAAGGAGGAGGTTTGGTGCGTAGGAAATGCCGGATGGGGCGAGAGGTGTTAGGGGTAGAGGAAGACTCATGATGAACCGGCGTAGGTGGTTGGAGTATCGACCCATCGTCGTAACACCAGTAGGTTTCAAAAATGGGGGTTGGATTAGGGACGGTGGCATCGTCCTGAGCAGGGGGTTCGCCTGGTGGTAGTGGAGGAAGAGGAAAGCGAAGGAAACTCGGAAGGGGTGCTTGCAGAGCTTCATCATGCGTCGTCTTCAATTCTTCAATTGACGGCTCTTCATTGTCGGGTTCAAGTGGACGCCATTGTGGAGGCGTATTAATGGGTGGTGAAATGTAATGGTGTTGCGCATGTGGAGGTGGAGGGCTATATTGATAAGCCGTGTGGGTGGGTGGAGGGCGGACGGCGTCCACTTGATCTTTAAAACTCGCCGGCTCTTGCTCACTTGCGTTGATGCTGTAGTTGTCTTTCCTATCCTTTCAATCTTTCTCCATCTTTGTAATGTTGTTCAAAAAGGTGTGAAGAGGATTGATTGGAGAAGGAGGAGCGGGACGCGGGCTCGTAACCCTCTTTAGATGTTTCTCCAACGAAGCGACTTTATCAACAAGAACCTGTTGGAGGGGTGTAACTAGAGAAGTAGAGGGTTGGCAAGGTGGCCTTGAAGAAGGGGCCGCATAAGATGGCCGTGGAGGGGGGTTAACAGGTTGACCCAAAGAAGGACCCGGATGGGCCGGGTTGCCATGAACAAAAGGGCCTTGGGGCCTTGAAAGAGGGGGAATAGAAGGAGGCGGGTGATGGGTCACTCGAAGAGGAGTATGAACATGAGAGGGAGGCGGGTGATGGGCCACCCGAATAGGAGTATGAACAGGAGAGGGAGGTGGGTGATGGGCCACCCGAATAGGAATAGAAGGAGGATGAGTAGAAGGAGATGCACCCTCAACAACGGCCTTAAAGGCTTGGATTTGTTGAGGGGTGAGATGATCTAATGCATGAAAGATTTGGGAGACCTTCTCATCGTCGAGAGGAGATGGCCCCGAAGGAATAGTGGCTCGCGATTGAGGCGAGGAACCACGAGATTGGACATTGCCCATGGGTCGGGCAAGACCGTAGGAATGAGGACGTGGTCCCTTGAAAGAATTATGGTGAGAAGTATGATGAACATGTTGAAATTAAGGAGTGTAGGATGTGCTAGGTTGTGCATCCTCATGATTATAATTAGGATTAAACATGTTAGTTTGATTATCAAAGCGAAACATCATGCAAAAAATCAATATTCAATCAAATTGATTTGCAAGAAGAGCAAACAAGTTGGAATGTTACGCTTGATTTTTTTTTTGTGTTAAACCTTGGTGGATTAAATGATTTTACCAAGTTGATGTGATCCACTCAAGGTCATGAACCTAGTTTCAATAAGATTTTGCTCCGATGCCAACTAGGTTGATTTTCACCACATTTTAGGCCAACTAAACCTGGGGACTTCAAAAGGTACAACATGTCCGGCGTCCGTGAGGGAATCCACGGGTGCGGGGACTTACGGAGGCCTTGGTTTAAGAATTCTCGGTCCAATGAGACGGAATGCTCGATGGAGGGTCATTCCTTAACCAAGAGAGGGGTATGGTCTCCTAGAAGTGTAGGGAGAGGAGATCTCCTAAACCAATGCAAGTGCCAATGCTCTGTGTAAAATGAGAAAAAGAATCACATAGGATAATATGATGTAAACATGATGAAGAGGGGAAAATGAAAATAGAAGATGAAATGCACTAATGCCAAGAGGTAATCAATGGATGCAATATGACCTATGGGATGCCATGAACAAATGCAGACAGGATAGACTAATGCAAATAGATGAACAGTGAATGCAAACAAGACGTTAACAATGCAAACAACAAAAAAGATGCAAGAATAATAGAAACGTGATATGCACTGATGCGAGTACAGTATGCAATAGAGAAAGTGAACAAGATATGAATATGAAATGAAACCAATGCAACAGAGAAACTATGAACATGATATGTAATAAATGCAACGAACAAGATGCTGGAAATGCAACAGGTTATATGCTGGAATGTATGCAACAGAAGGTGAGGATGCAATGGATACAAACCAATTCCAAAAATGCAACAAAATGGAAAAGCAAGGAAGGAATGGGTGCACTGGGGGCGCCCAGTAAAAAGAGTGTCCACAGGTGTGGACGCTGGGAAGCCACTTCATAGAAAATGGCGTCTGTTACAATCGGTGCTCATTAAATGAGCGCCCAAAGAATTGGATGCCATATTTTTTCTTTTTTCTTTTTTTGGGGATAATAGAAGTGGAATTTAATAAACCTACAAATCAACAATAACTTTGGAAAATAAGAGGCAAAGAGTGCTCATGGAGCACTAATGGGAAATGCACCGTAGGTGCGAAAGGGAGATGACACATGTGGGTGTCTAATGGAGGAGGGTAATCAAAAAGAAAAATAGTAGGAAGTCCTACCGTGATCTCCAATCTGTAGATCTATTTAAAATCCACTTAAAAAAATTAAGAAA
The DNA here is from genome assembly GCA_022559845.1 of Amorphophallus konjac. Classification (NCBI taxonomy): domain Eukaryota; kingdom Viridiplantae; phylum Streptophyta; class Magnoliopsida; order Alismatales; family Araceae; genus Amorphophallus; species Amorphophallus konjac. The sequence continues at coordinate 146,365 of JAHNEJ010000753.1, read as the reverse complement.
TAACAAGCTATGAATGAAAAATAATGGGAAAAGGGGATGGGAAGCATATGTAGGATGCTAATGGGAGGATGTGATCGCCAGAGACCGCGAGGGGCCTCAAATGATATAAACAATAAACAAAAAGAGGGATCGCGGAATACCTTAAAGCGAGGAGATGTGAGTCGACTTCCTTCTCTTCCTATCGGCCGGCCGATGGAGAGAGTCTCTCTCGATTGATTACCCTTGCAAAAGAATACAACAACACCAAAAAAAGATAGATTAGATATCAAGTGTGCAGTATCAATCCCAAGTGAATATGTATATGAGGTGAAGCATGGAAACGAACACACCTGCTAGGTGTTGCCCTTTTAAACCCCAATGCGATGGGTAGGGAAAAGATGATGAATGAAAGTGTAAATAAAGAGGATAAAGTGTGCAAGCGTTGCACTATGAAGCCTCAACGTGGTTGAGTTAAGGGAATGAGAAAGGTAAATGATGCATGTAGCAGTTAATGCAAATAAACAGAGAATAGAGAAGAAAAAGAGGAACCTAGGGGTTTCTCCAGGCTTTGGATTGGCGTTCGGGAGGAAGGCTCCGACGGATGAAGCTTTGTTCGTAGAGAGCTCCCTCCTTCATCCAACAGTTGGGCAGCACATCCCCCTGTTATTGAAAATCGGCCTCCTTGAATAAGAGCCGTAGAGCTCTATTTATAAGGGAATATTCAATCATCAATTCTTAGCAATAGTAGGATAGCCATCCACAGAAGGAGATAAGCATGGCAAGAGTCCTCCCCATCTTGGAAGGTCACTCGGAGTCTTACCCAATTGAAATGGACCGTAAAACGAGAAAGGAAGGAGCTGCGGACAAGTTTGGAAAACTTCAAAAAAATGACGTCAGACCCCGTGGTCGCCCATTAAATGGGCGTCCATTACCTTGGACGTTCATTGGTGTTAAAATATGGAAAGCTTAAAATCTTCCAAAATTAGAAAAGAAATGGCGTCCAGCTTACTGGACGCTCATTAAAGAATGGGTGACTTTCAAAATAGACGCAAATTCAAAAATAATCCGATTTCAGGGAAAAATATGACCAAAAGAATTCGCATCCTGGGTTTCGGACGCCCATTTAAAAATGGGCGTCGTCCAGGACAGACGTCACTTAAAAATCACCCAAAATCATTAATTAAAAATATTAAAAAAGAATTGGCATTATACCATGAGGATGCCAATTAAATTTTTCTATAAATAAAAATTAAATAAATAGTAAAACTAATAAAAAATAGTAAAATAATAATAAAAGAGTTGGAGTCACCCTACCTAGACACCAATTTGAAAAATCTAAAAATTAAGAAAAATTTAAAAAAAAATAAAAAAAGAATTGGCGTCACCCTACCCAGACACCAATTTGAAAAAAATGGTAAAAATCTAAAAGAAATGGAGAAAATCACTCAAATAATCCGATTTGAGGGTCAAATTGAGACATTATAAAGTAATATGAAATATACTCATGACGATGTCAATTTTGGCGTGTCTACACCCGGCTCGTGCCGGTCCGGCGTTATAAGTCGGCCGTGGGCGTGGCTGGGTGAAGTAGGCGTCGCAGTAGTCGTGGCCGGCGAGGGGTGTTGCAGCGGCGGTGCACGGCGGCGAGGGGCGGTGTAGGCCCGCGGGGACCGACGATCGTAGGCCTCCGGCGAGGTAAGTGAAATGTTTTGAGTTTTTTTTTTTTTTGTAAAGAGGGAGGAGGGTGGCTGGTGGGTGGGAGAAGGTGGCGGTGGACGGTCGTAGGGGGCCGTGGGAGGGCGGTGGAGGGCGGAGGAGGTGGGAGGCGGCGGTGGGAGGCCATCCACGGGAGGGGGGCGGTAGGGGTCGTAGGGGGACATGGGAAGGGGGGAGGAGGGAGGGGGTGGGGGGGTCCGGCCTCCACCTCCCACGGCCCACCGCCGCCTTCTCTGTCCTCCCACCGATCAGATTTGGCCGGTGGGTGGCCGGAGGGGGCGGCGGTGGCCGTCAGTGGGTGGCGGGGGGAGGGTGGATGAGGGAGGTGGTGGGTGGGGGGGGTCCAACCAAGGACGGTGGATGAGGGAGGTGGTTGGTGGAGGTGGCGGGTGGGGGCAGTGGCCGGTGATGGGAGGGGGGAGGGTGGACGTGGGAAGAGGGAGGTGGTGGGTGGGGGAGGGTGTAGGTGGGATGGGCTGACCGGCAAGGCGGTGGGCGGCGGTGGGCGGCGGTTGCCGATGGGAGGGGTGGTCGGGGGGAGGGTGGAGGTGGGAGGGGGGTCCGACAGGGTGGTGCAAGGCAGTGGGAGGGTAGAGGAGGTGGCAATGGGTGGTTCAAATTTTAGATTTAATTTAGATGTATTAAATTTATTTTTTTAGTTTTAGATGTTCTAGAATTAATTTTCATGTTTTAAAACATATATTCGATGGTTTTATGTAAGAATTAGTTCTAGAACATTTAATTTACATTTATTTCTAAAATATTTATAATTTATATTTGTTCATTATCATATTTTGTGATATTTCTAGAACATTTATAATTTACATTTATAAGAAAAAATTTAAGAATTAATTCTAGAATATTTTTAATTTATAATTTATAATTTATAATTCTTGAATTTAGGGAATATATTTAAGCACTTTATGGCTCCTAAGAAACGTCCAAATAACATTGGATGGTCACATTGAGTTATGTTGGATGGCAACCGTAGTTGTTGACGTTGCAACCACGGTAAAACAAAGCACATGGGAGGAGGTGTGTCCTGGTTGAAGAAGCACTTGGCAAGAGGAGTAGGTGCGGGATACTCTAAGGTTGCTGGGTGTACCCATGTGCCTAGAGATGTGAAACTTGCAATACCCAGGCACCTGTAGGAGAAGAGAGTTGAGATGCAACAAAAGGAAAAAAAAAGAAGAAAAGGGATGAAGCAGTGGTCAGCGAAAGAGCAGGTGGCAGCGACGAGGATGAATGCGCGTGGACACCCAGTGACGAAGAACAGCAAGCGCGTACTGACCAGCCTAATGTATATGTCACGGTGAATGATCTATATGAAGTGCAGTTTCGTGAGGTAGTACATCAGAGTAGAGATGAGGCAAGACATCCCGAGGAGACGAGAGTGGGAAGCTGTGAGGCGACAAGGACCGGAGCATCCGCCAGTGGTGGTTCATCTACTACTCGTCAGCCACGGGGCATCAGGAGTTTTTTCACTGGTGACTCGAGTTCACAAAGAAAAATGACACAATCGATCAACATTGAAGATGTGGAGCCCGATGCACTATCCCGAGAGCATGGCAAGCAAACGAGGATGGACGATGCATATGGCCAGAAAGGGCCAAAATGGAAACTCGGACAGGCCGTTGCAAAATGGTGGCACCACGCGGACTGCCTTTAATGCGGCCAACAACTCTTACTACAAGCCAATGTTTCAAGAAGCACAAGTTCTTGGGTTACACGTGCAACCACCTACATCGAGAGAGTTGGCTGGCATATATCTTGATGAACAAGTTGTTGAGATCAAGAGTTATGTGGACTCATTCAAACAGAAATGGTTAAAGTACGGAGTCACACTAATGTGTGATGGATGGTCAGGTACCACTAAAAGTAGCCTGATCAACTTTCTTGTTTATTGTGACAGACATGTATTCTTTCACAGGTCGGTGGATGCGTCAGGTCAAGTCCACAATCATCAATATATTTTGTCATTGATGGAACAAGTGGTGAACGAGATCGGGGAGGAGTACATTGTTCAAGTGGTGACAGATAATGGCTCGAACTATAAGAAGGCTGGGGAGGAGCTGATGAGGACCAGACGACATCTTTTTTGGACCCCCTGTGCAGCACACTGTGTAGACCTGATGCTGAAAGAGATTGGTCAGCTTCGTGTAGTCAACTCTGTAGTCGAGGTGACACAGAAGGTCACGAAATACATCTACAACCACACACTTGTATTTGCATGGATGAGAGAGCATTGTGGTGGTAACTGTTGAGGCCTGGCATCACACGATTTGCCACCAACTACATCGCATTGCAGAGTCTTATGAAGCACAAGATGGGTTGAAGCAGATGTTTAGGGGTGAGCCTTGGCTGAGCTCCTCTTTTGCCGATTCACGTGAAGGAGGGGAGGTCAAAGGGATTGTCAACATCAGCAACTTTTGGGACAGAGTCAAGATATTAGTTTCATTGATAGAGCCATTGTATGAGGTATTGAGATATGTGGATGGGGATAGAGTACCAATCATGGGGTTGGTGTATAGTAAAATTGAAGCTGCAAAGCAGAAGATTATTCTTGCAATGCCCAAGAAATATGGACCCACCATCTTAGACATTGTGGAGGACAGATGGGACAGGCAAATAAGTCGCGATCTGCACATGGCAGGTAAACATTTAGAGTCTCTAATGTCGGTATATGTAGTTACATGATAAAAAAATTACAAATATCCTATGATTGCAGTGTACTACCTACACTCGGCCTTTCAGTATGCTCGGGGTCTCGCTTATGACGATACTTTGATAGAATCCGTCAACATTGTGGTAGAACTACTGACTCGTAGCCCAACATATGCTGCTGATGCGTTGAATAAGGTATATTTGGATACTTCACCTTTTTGGACATGAAAAATAATTATGTACCTTTTTTTTTCTGATAATGCAGATGAAAATATTTAGAGAGGTAATTGGTTCATTTGTGACACCTAATGTCGTTGCTAGCCGTGATAGACTTGATGCAGGTAATGTACTTTAACAATGCACATTATATAGCTCAAAAAGTAATTATTGCATCTAATTATTATAATGTTCATCATCTACCTTAATAACAGCTGAGTGGTGGCTCAATTACGGCACAAGTGCACCGACATTAAGGAAGATTGCAATGAAAGTTCTATCACAAACATCCTCCTCGAGTGGGTGCGAGCGGAATTGGTCGACATTCTCCTTCTTACATACCAAGCTCAGAAATAGGCTAACACACAGAAGGCTTGACAAAATGGTCTATGTTCATTACAACATGAAGCTAAAGGTTAAGCATGTGCAGATGGATGCAAGGAGAGGAGAGGGAGATTACGACCCAACAGATGATGTGTACTTGCAAGACGATGATGACCCTATGGTTTCATGGGTTGCAAGAACAACAACTGAGCGTGGTGAGGCTGAACTTGACGAGGAGGGCGAAGAACCAGGCGAGACACCACGACCTAATACTTTTCTCGCAGTAGCTGTGCAGCAGACAGTGGGGGAGGGAGATGACACCGATGTGCAGACGGTTGGAGACGAGTCAGCGGCGGGACGTGATGAAAAAGTTAATTTGGATGAAGACCTCATCATTGGGGGTGGAGACACATCATATGCGTACGATGATGCAGCATGGGAGCGATTGATGCAGCCTCCAGCAAATTCACATCCACCACTAGCTCAGGTGAAATAATATATACAAATTGAATCGCATATTTGATTAGAGAGCGTAGGCATATATCTATGTATGATGATGTAAGAAATAAATTACAAGATGATCTGACAAATGAACAGTGGTCTCAAGTTGCTGCACCGCGACATTCAATATCTACGGAACCTAGAAGGATATCCACTTCTAGAGAGGCTAGGGGGAGTTCATCATTTAGAGTGGTGAAATTATAGGGCTACAAGAAGATCTATATGCTATATTCCATTGCTAATTGAATATGTTGTCGTTTCAATTGTGTAGCCTTCGGCAGCATCCATACAACTATCTTAGTCTGTTGTGCTACGACGCTCAGTTTCTAAGGCACCCACTCAGTCGTCTCAGGTATACTCATACGTATAGACTTACATAGTATGAAATTACTTGAACTTCTTATCTAACAAAACCTCCGCTTCTCAGGCATCCAGAGGGAGACAACATGCATCAGATAAGGTGCCGCCTGCTCCACAGAAGAAGAAATCATCATGGACCACATTATTTAAGAGTAAAAAGGACATGCAACCACCAGTAAATCCGATGGACATTGTAGACTTAGAGACATTAGATCCCAATGCAGATGACGACACTCCTGAGCCATCTGTTGAGCCCCGCATTAGTGAGAGTCATGACTCCGATGACGACAGTACACCGACATGGTCTTCATCCCATAGTCATGGCGATTCTCGGGGTGGTCAATGGAGTCGTCGTGGGGATACTAGTGCTGGTGGTGGAGAGTATAGCAGTGGTCAAGGTAGAGGTCATGGGGGCCACGAACGTGTGGTATAGACAGAGGAGCAGCACTTCACAGATGCCACGTAAGATGAGGACCATGGTGCTCCACCGCTAGGGCCGAGGCGGGTAGCTGATTATTGGGATCCCTAGTATGGAAGTTCTGTTGCAGACAGTACCAGCTATCAAGGCATGCTGTCTAATTTTGAGAGGATGAGCACACATGACTCTCAGGGATCTAGAAGTGAGTATGGACGGTCATGGCAGCAGCAGCTGATATATCAGGACGATTCTGAGAGCAGTAGTTCATTCATCCCATCATATCCACATCCTCATGCCCATGCTTCAATGCCACAATATACCGAAGGATACGGTCAGCTCCCAACTACGCCACCGCTGGTCATGTACTCACAAGGTTCCCAACAGTATGAATACTACGTACGCATGTACTGGGAGCACTATGCAGGTTCCATGCATTATGAAGACTATTTGTCCTATCTGCGGAGCACGTATAATGTCATATTGTTTGGAGATGGGATGTGGCCAAGTTTGGGCCCATATGATTAGGAGTATGTATCATTTGTTTGTATTTATAAGTAACTATAAATTAATCGTAAATTTCTTCATATCTTGAATTTTGCACTTAGCATTCAAGTTACTAATGTAAAAAATTTTAACATTTACAGGTCATCATGGACGGACGACGTCACCCTGCGTGGGAGCATGGTTATACTGTTGAGGGTGATCGACATGTGCAATGTAGATACTGCAGACATCGCGTCACCGGCATACATAGATTTGCAGAGCACCTTACGGGAGTGGGACGGGATTGCCGTGCATGCTCTTTAGTTCCCGAGGATGTCTGAGATTACTTTCGGACATAGTTACATGAGGGATATGTTTCTCACAGCAGAGCCAGGGCATCATCTTCCACATCCAGGGTACCCCCACCACCAGCACCGGGCGGATCAGGATCTTCCTCCACGTCTAGAGTTCGAACACCACCAACACCAGTCACACCATTAGCAGATGATAGACATGTATGTATAGATGTAGTTAGAGCTTTTTTTAGAAAATTTCATGTACCCTCCACCGCTGCACATAACCCATTATTTGTGCAGATTATTACATATTTTCAGACTCATCCACATGCATGTCCACCCACTAGGATATAGTTAGATTATACGGGTCATGAGTCTCATGTATCTAATTCTGATTAGGATTCGGAATTTACAGATGAGTCAAATGAGTGAGTTTTGACATTTTATACTTTATGAGTGGAGTTGAATGATGTCGTGAATTATGTATGTGCTCACTTTAACAGATTAACATATTTTTTTGTCTCTTCAAATAAGATGTTTAATTGAGAGGTATAATAGGTTATTTATATTTAATTAATCCTATGTAATTTATTGTCTCTTAAAATATTAGTTGGAAGAATCAGTAAAATTATTCCTATGTAATTTAGTATACATCTATGATCACACAAAAAAGTCAACATTCTATTATTTTTCATTGCATATATTATTTTTACAATTTAAATGAACTATTATTAAAATAACATTTTTAAAAAATTAAAAAATCACGCCTTATCGTCGACCATACCAATATGTTACCCGTACCGACCGTATCATCTCATACCGAGTTATAACCGGTACGGCCGGTACTATAAACCTTGGTTAAAATTAATGAACTCTACCCCAGCTCCTTACTTGGCACATTCTGTAAAACTATCTGCAACCCTGCAGTCCCGTTTTTTTACTGAAACTTAAGTGTCAAAATGTTATGAATATTTACCATTAAAATGTTAAAATGTTAAGTAATATTGATATATTTTAACTCTTATGTCTACAATATAAGACATTCTACCATCCAGGATGCTAACAAAGCAATGTTATTTGACATTTCTACAATAGACGTAACCAGACAGTATGGCACAGGGCGCCAAGTATGGAAAAGCAAAAAGCAAGGGACGTAGGCGTAAAGAAAATTCTGATAGGGGGAGAAAATAAAATCCAAATATTGTCAGGGGGTCTACTTAATTGTGTCTAAATTTTTTATATATGTAAATTAATTTTTTAACAAACATTAGTAAGTTGAGAATGGTAAAAGTTTGAGAATGGGGCCCATGTTTCCCAACGATTAGCGCTTATGGCACCACTTGACTTGGTCAAAACATGTTTTTTTTTAAAAAAAAAATTGGGCGTTGGGGCCTTCGTATCTTACATGTCTGTACAGTCAGATCTCAATTCTAGCGGTTTAAAAAAAAAACAAAAAACAAAGATCAGATAACTTTTAATGGGTTAAAGTAGTCGGCTCCATTAGACAACATGCATCCTTTGAAATATGAATGAGAGTTTTAACAAAAAAACTATTAAAAATTATTTTTAAGTTAATTATTATAATTAAAATAATAAAATTTTAAAATATAAATTTAAAATTAATTTCTCTCTCTTTGTCCTCACCTCTGACCATGATATTTTCTTCACATATACACGCTACCAAAAGGTAAATGGGGGCATTTCAGTGCCAAAAGCTCTTTTCTACCGCCAAATGCTCGTCCTCATGAGTTTTTTAATTTATTAGGCACGAGAGTCCAGATATATTTATCTCTCCCCAACCCCGAAAACTAGCACACATGCACCCCAACGGTCATTTGACTTGTTTAGTAAATTTTCAGTTTGTCGGATGCTTCCAATGATCGGAAGCCAAGCCTAAAGCATTACCAAACGCTGCAGATTGTTGCAAATTTCAATTGGTTCAAAAGGTGACACAGGACTAAGATAGGGTTATATATATATATATATATATATATATATATATATATATATATATATAATATATATTGTTATAGAACCAAATTCAATCCATGGTCACTGGGACTGGCTTGAGATCCATTCTGAACTGGACCAAAATTGAACCTCATTTGATAAAAAAGAAGTTTATAAACAAAGTATGCAGTTTTTTTAATATTTTTAATATATCAAATATTATGATGAATAAGCTAAAAGATAACATAGTATTTATTATATAACATGTCTAAATATTTTGGTGGATTTCTTGCAAATTAACTAATTCAATAAGCCTACATGATAAGTAGTAAAAATCTTATATTCAAACAAAATTTGTTAAAAATAATTTTTTAGACAACTACATGAACCTCAAATGGAACGTTTAGTTTATCTTTAACTGAGGTGACGATGACTACAAAAAGCCCAATCTGCTTGCTCACATGATGTTGTTGATGAATTTTCTCGTAGAAGAAAATTAAAAACCCTAAAAGGGATTAAGTATTAAAAATAATGTCCCAAATATACTCAATCCTTAGGTGGTCAGGGCAAGGCTAGAGCCTTGCGCATGCATGTTCTGTAGTTGAAGAACTTTGAGAAGTCACAATTCAAAATGTTGTATTTATATTTTTTTAGAAAGTGTTATATTCCCTTCCTTATTCATTAGTAAAGAAAGGTGGTAATAGAACTTGAAAAAAAGGCACCGGGAAAAACCCTAGGGGCCTGCGACTGCACGCCCCAACACACGCCCTTCGGGGGGGGGGGGGTGTCTCCCCCCCCCCCCCCTTACTCTCCCTCAGCTGTTGGCCCCTCCCACCAGCCTGCTGCTTCCTCCTACTTCATCCTGCGAGCCCTTGCAGGTGAACCACACAACTGCAAATTCCCCATCAATGGTAGAGCCATATTGGCCCTTGCAGGCATCGCTGGCCACTACGACGGCACCGGCTGCAATGGCCGATCCTTCTACTATGACGTGCGGCTCATCCTTTTGCTATGGCGGAGCATCGAGAACAAACAGTGGCAACCCCTGCCCCGCATTCATTTGCACAAGCATTACTTTCCTTCCCAGTGCCTTTGCCCATCAAGCTCTCCATGTTCGACCACCGGCGTTCACGAAGGGAGGAGAGCCAGCCGCTTTCTTTTCTTTTAAATAAATCAGACAATCATTGGTGCGCTTTGATTATGCGATTGTGGCACAAACTCCCTATGGTGACCCAGCTTTCCCAGATATTCACGCCCACAACTCTAGTAGATTCAAGTTCAATAAACATTTCCTTCTAAGTACTTTAGATTTTAAACATATTTTGTTTAGGTTTCAAGTGTAAGAAGATTACTAACAACTTTTACTACGTGAATCCTTATATATTCAGGGCAAGCCTTTTTAATTCCTTAAATGGTCTATTGGCTTGTTTCCTGATTCTGATTCCTCCATTGTTCTAGTGTGGGTAAGGTTTCCTGGACTCCCACCTAATCTATACCAAAAGCCTTTTGTTCTCACGATTGCAGGGAATTTGGGCATTATTCTGAAACTTGATCCCAGCATTAACAATCAAATGAACATGACGATAGCCAACGTCTATATTGAACTAGATCTCTCAAAGCCCCGTTCGTCTTGGACGTGGATTGGTATCATTGGAGTTAAAATTTGCTTGTCTATCTCTCGAGTTTCATCTCCAAAGCCTGCTAACTAAAGAGTGATCTCAACTTTTGCTAATTTTTCAAGAAGTTCTTGGGATCATATGTTAAGGCATCTTGCCGATACACAATCCCCGACCGGTGTTCTTAACGTTGTTGCTATTCCTTTTATCCCTGAGGTTATTCAAGCTCAAACTCCTCTAAAATATGATCTTCTTACATCACATAAGAATTGGACCGATGATTATATATCCACATGAGGAGTTTGATCAGGACGACGATGCAGATGAACATTGCTCTCGATGCTTGGGGTTCGACCTCGATCCCTTCTTCGTCGCAGTACACTTTGGAAGGATACCTCTTCCCAGCGAATATCTCGTAGGATTCTCCCTGGATTATGCCCTTATGTTTATTGCCGCATAATTTTTTAATTTAGTTTCTCTGTTTCTCTTTAGGCCGGCCTGTGTAATATAAGGAGGGTTTTCCCCCCCCATTTGGCCTTGCCTTTTTGATATGTATTTGGTGACTTTCTGTCCCGTACTCTTTCTTTTTCTAATAAAATTAGTGCTTTATGCTTTATTAAAAAAAAAAGAAAGGTGGTGATAGTCACTAAAATGGATACATAAAAGAGAACTAAATTACATAAAATTAATAAATAGTTTAATAAACGATTCTTGAATCGAGATTGCGTCGATTGGACAGGATTGAGGTGGCCCTATAGAATATTTAGAACCAACAAATAAAATTTTAAATCGGATCTGAGACCAATAGGAAGTTGGGCAAAAAATTTGTATAACCCACTGTCAGCCCCTATCTTCTATTGGTCTAAAAATCTGTTCCATCTTATTTCCATGAGTCATTATTTTGAGATTAAGTTGAGAATAGGTTCGAATCTATGCAGGTTCGGGTTTAGCATTAATGGGTTAACTTGCAGCCCCACGTACAACATTCCATCACTCTTATTTCCTACTTAGAAAAAAGCGTATATAAGCTTAATATTCTCATTTCAATCTGTTTCTGAATCAGGGTACAAATAATTATTGGATGTGGAAAGTGGATAACTAATAACTAGGGGAGTTGGAAACCAAAATTCCCATAACAAATGTACTTAATGTTTAAAACATCAGGTGAGATTCTATTCTACGGTGTATAGATTTACATGTGGATTGTGCGGTTTTTATCATTTATATTATTTGTCGTGTGATTTTATTATTTTTTTTATTTTTATGGAATCGTTAATATGTATAGCGCTAGTTTGTAAGTTTGAAGTTTATCTTTAATAGTTGTAAATACACTTCTATTAATTTACAATTTGACATACTACATAAACTATGTAGACTGTAGACTTCCATATAACTTGGAGATTTAACATTAGTCAAACAGATAAATTAGCAAATGAATGGAAGTGAAAAATTCCATTTTTCTTTTTCATTTTCCAACTTGGAAGTAGAAATGGATGTGGAAGTTGAAACACCCATTTCTATTTCCATTTTCATCTCCTAGCACACTTATAGGAAATGCTAGTGGATGGTGATGGCAGGGGATTTTTTTTTAAGTAAGTTAAAAACAATGCAAAAATAAATGTGATAATTCTACACTTAAACTTCAAAAGAGGGTATATTTGGAAAATTCTCTTTTTTTGTTTCTTAGAGATGGCATTTTCTCACAATCACACCATTTTTTGTCTCTTTTTTCCTCCATCGGAAGTTCATCTTCAATTAAAATCAACGATTTTCGATTTCCATATTCCTCACTTTCTCTATCTTATTCTTTTATTATTTTTCATTTATATTATATTCACACCGTGGATAGTGAATGCATGCATGCAACTAAGCCAAGATTACCTTGTGCATTTGATTTGTGTTGATATTTTTCAAACTGGCTCTCGTAGGGTCAAAGTTTTTGGAATCATCAGAATCGAAAAAGAACGAAAATTCCGTGAAGAATAACCTAAAATCACATTCTAGCATTCTAGGCCATCAGCATTGACCATTTTGACTGTAATTGTTGAGAGTTCAGGAGCCCATTTGTCAATTTAGCTTTTATACAAGTATGATTTTCTATGCAAACTTGACTAACTTATGTTTTGAACTTTAAGATTAGCCTATGGGATTTTTTAAACAGATTTCATTATTTGTATATTAATATGTACTTTATTTATTATTAATTTCATACTGATTTTCTCAAGAAAACATGGAACATGTGGAATTTATTATTATTTGAATATTAATGTTCATTTATTATTATTAATTTTATAGTCATTTTCTTGTGAAAACATGAAACATGTGAAATGGTATAAAATAATCTAGTGTATCCTTATATGTAGGAAACCTAATCTATACTCTGAGACAAGTTTGAATAAATGACTAAACTTAATTTTCTTGCAATTTGACTTCTGAAACTCTTTATAGGTTGAAACGGTCAGTTTTCACTCTGTATAATCTACAGGGTTTTTTTACATATGTACCCCTTTAATCTTCTATTTTCGTATATATATCCTTAATTTACATGAATGGTCAAAAATACCCATGAATGCATCCAAATAGTTGCATTTATAAACTTCTGATAGTTGCACCTTCAACTTCAAAAGAATATTCTTAAAAAAGATAGTAAAAAATAATTAGTAGATGTTAAAATATAAAAATACCCTCGATACTATATGGTCTCATCAAAACCTTATAAAACTTAATTTAAGGGTAGATTCGTTATTTGTAGACTACACTCAAGCTACAGCGGGGGTGTAACTGCGACTATTTGAATATAAACTAAAGTCCCGTTTGATTCGAGGATAAAATTGAAGCATAATAGGCGTAAGTCATTCCAAGTTATTTTATCCCTATTCTTATTCTCGTTGTCGTTTGGTTCGCGAAGAATAAGTACGGTGATATCCCTATTATTCGTTTGGTAAAAAGAAAGGTTACGAATGGGAATAAGAGTTGAAAAAGAACTAAATTGCCCTTCTTATTCGGGGTTAAAGGGCATGATGTTATTTGATATTTGGTTGGGAACAAGGGATATTTATTTTATGTTTGGTTATTAATAATAATCTAAATTAACACTCCTTAATTTAATTTATATTCAAATTGAAGATTATATATAATGAATGTAATATTTAATACCATTTATTAAAAGATATTTTAACTAATCTTTAATATTATAATATTAATATATATTTATTTTTATCATCTTTTTATTGAAACATAATTAATATTAAATACATTAATATGTAAAAAAATTACTATATTATTAATTTATTTATACCTAATTATAATGAGAATATTTATTTAGACTGAATAGCATAATTATTTTCTCTCTTCAACATACTCGAGTATAACTTTGACAATTATGTTTCATGTACTCTATTTTCCTCACATTGAACTAGATAATAAAAAAATAAAAAATATGTAACATTAAAATTATTTCTTATAATTTTAAAAATTAATCTTTGAAATTGATATGTTGAAATATTTTGTATGTGAATTTTTTTAAAATTTTTCCTCCTGTCAAGTTAATATATTTGTTTCCTTTCATGAGTGATCTAACTATTATATTCAACTTTTGTAACACTTTTATCAATAAGTCAATTTTATCAACGTAAAATATTAAAATACACATCTCCCTTTTAAATTCATACTTTATTCTTGAAAATATATTTTATACATATTAATATGAATTTCTAATCCTTTTGACGCCTTGGCATAATGTTCGTATGAAAAAAATTATCAACATTTAAAACACCCCCACGAATATTAGATCTTCATCTTAGAGACTGATGAATGAACACAATGAAATATTATTTATTACACTTAAGAAAAGTTTACAAAGTTGTTAGAAATGTTTACTCAAACATACAAAAAAATTGTCCAATCAATTCTTCTTACATAATTTCAAATTATCAAATTTTGACAATAAAGAGTCACATAGTTTAACAGTCAAGTCGGTTACAAATTTCTCTTTCTCGATTGCTTGTCTTAAATCTTTCATCAATCCACGTTCTTCAATCTCTCCTCCTGCTGTAGATATGTTAGACATTTCTATTATCTGCTCGTTCGAACTCTTTTACTGAAAGATGTGTATGACATAAGACGAGTAAATTATAACAATGAGTGTAAAGTATAAGAACTTGATAAGAGTAAGGAAATGAGGCTCAGAGCATGAGATAATATAATCACATAGATCATGTTGCTGTTAAGCCATCCAACCCATCATCATTGCCTCAAGCATACTTGATCGGACCAACCATAGTTTGACATTGGGAAGGAGTATAATACCAACATTGAACAATGGGAGCACTGAATAATGGGAAGGAGTAATTTTCTGACAATCTGTCTCCCCTGAACACACACACACACACACATGCACACACAGTCCGCACACACACAGAATTCTGTCTCCCCTGAACACACACACAACCTATACCCATTGAACACACACACACACCCACGGTCTGTCTCCTCTGAACACACACACGCACACACAGTCTGCACACACACACAATTCTGTCTCCCCTGAACACACACACAACCTATACCCACTGAACACACACCCACGGTCTGTCTCCCCTGAACACACACACACGCACACAGTTTGTCCACATGCACGCAATCCTGCACACTTACACACACACACACTATATTGGTCAGCACACATACACCCTGCACACATGCACACACACAATCTGTCTACCCTGCACACACACAAGCACAATCTGTCTACCCTGCACACACACACACACACAATCCTGTATCCATATATATTGGACCCATTTTGCACCTAACTTGTTTTATAAAGCAAGAAAGGAATGCAAAGAACAAAAATCATAAATGAAAATACTGGATAACTTTTTCAGAGGAGATTGGAAGCAGTAGACGAATAAGAAAAACACAATATGGACAAAGCACATTCTATCTCCCTTGCACACACACACAATCCTGCACACATGCACTCACACTATATTGGTCAGCACACATACACCCCCCTCTCCCCCCAAAAAAAATTCCTGTCAGCACAAGCACAATCTGTCTACCCTGCACACACACACATAACCTATACCCACTGAATAAACACACACACCCACGGTCTGTCTCCCCTGAACACACACACGCACACACAGTCTGCACACACACACAATTCTGTCTCCCCTAAACACACATACAACCTATACCCACTGAACACACACACACACACAGTGTGTCTCCCCTGAACACACACACGCACACAGTTTGTCCACACGCACACAATCCTGCACACATACACACACACACACACACTATATTGGTCAGCACACATACACCCTACACACATGCACGCATACAATCTGTCTACCCTGCACACACACAAGCACAATCTGTCTACCCTGCATACACACACACACAATCCTGTATCCAGATATATTTGACCCATTTTGCACCTTACTTGTTTTATAAAGCATGAAAGGAATGCAAAGAACAAAAATCATAAATGAAAATACTGGATAACTTTTTCAGAGGAGATTGGAAGCAGTAAATGAATAAGAAAAACACATAATTGACAAAGCACATTCTGTCTCCCCTGCACACACACACAATCCTGCGCACATGCACACACACTATATTGGTCAGCACACATACACCCCCTCCCCCAAAAAAAAAAATTCATGTCAGCACAATCACAATTTGTCTACCCTGCACACACACACACACAACCTATACCCACTGAACACACACACACACACACACACACACACACACACACACGGTCTGTCTCCCCTGAACACACACACGCACACACAGTCTGCACACACACACACACACAATTCTGTCTCCCCTGAACACACACACAACCTATACCCACTGAACACACACACACACCCACGGTCTGTCTCCGCAGCATCCGTAGAAAAAAAGAACAGCACACTATTTGGTTAATAATGACAATGACATAATAAAATTCTCGTTAATAATGACAATGAC
The DNA here is from genome assembly GCA_022559845.1 of Amorphophallus konjac. NCBI lineage: Eukaryota > Viridiplantae > Streptophyta > Magnoliopsida > Alismatales > Araceae > Amorphophallus > Amorphophallus konjac. The sequence goes on along the minus strand of JAHNEJ010000753.1, from coordinate 129,854 downwards.
ATATTTTGAGGAGGACCAAGAAGGATTCTGCTTCCATTTAATAGTTAAGCAACCCTTAATTCCATGGACGTTTGGTTCTAGATGCAGATTCAAGCCTGACTTAAACATGAATGTCTAATTTGAGCTTTACACTGCTAACTAATATGAATCCATATTCACTTTTAGCTCATGAATGCAAGTTAGATAAACTGATGAAACAAATGCCTGCAAAGTGATGGCAAGAGGATTTCAATATGCTATATCTGCTAACAACATATGCTCTGGACAAAACTAAAAGTTACACAGCTTTGGGAAGTACTTGAGAGTTGGCTGATGGAGATGAATTATGGAAAAGAGACAAAGTGAGGAGACTCATAATAAGTCAAAGAATTTCAAGTTACATGCAGATAATCAGAATTACATCTCCATGGTTTATAATGATATCGTAAAATATGCAAAGTGGAGTTGAACAGGGTGTCATAACCAAGACTGAAAATGATAACATAACTTAAAAATAGGGCATGAAAATCTAGTGTGAGATGAGGCCTCCCTCACTTATGCAGCATTTGAATCATGCTAAACATACACAATCCTACACACACACACAGTATCAATTGGTCAGTTCACATACTCCACCCCACAAAATAAGTGTCATTCACATGAATTATGGATTACGAATAAACTGATCATTTATCATTGACATATCTGCCGCCCACTTAAAGAACCCACAACCTACTGTTCTATCATCGGGCTGTAAAAGATATGAAAAACATTTAAGTAAGATGTATTTGATAGCGTAACCAAAAGAGAAGAACTTAACAAGGAGTGTGACATGTACCTTTGATTGTGGACATACATAAAGTACTTTCCCCTTAGTCTTACTAGTGTTTGAGGTCCGCCTCCTACATGGGCCTTTGCCACAAGGGTAAAGTAATAACTCATCCACCCACATGAAGAATCCACATGACTTATCATTCCCAAGCTGTAAGGAAGTATACACGAGAATATGACATATAGAGCATGTAAACAAATAACAATTTGTAATTGGGACTAACATACACCAAGTGGGCAGCAATAGTAGGGACGTTGGGGATTCTTACTGCTGTGGGAGATCTTGATAAGACATTTCCCTTGATCACATTCGCATTGAATACAATATTTACCATCGCCCATCATTTTTGAATCCATTTCATCGATACCCTGAAAATGGGAAGATCAGTTACACATAATGTTATATGTGGTGGTCTTAGGCTCAGATAGATCTCATTCATGTCTACAGATTCATTGGAGAACATATATGCACTCACATCCCAAGTCACATGTAGTAAATCTCACCATTAGTAGGGGTGGCCCTTAGACCGTCCTACCTACTGTAGGTGTGACATACAACCAAAAAAATGAAATGAGATACCCCTACAATACTCCTCATCATATGAATGGCTCCTTCCCTTCATCATAGCCCAATGAAAATCTAGTGTGAGATGAGGCCAGGAGGAGCTTTACACAGAATGTTATATGTGGTGGTCTTAGGCTCAGATAGATCTCATTCATGTCTACAGATTCATTGGAGAACATATATGCACTCACATCCCAAGTCACCTGTAGTAAATCTCACCATTAGTAGGGGCGGCCCTTAGACTGTCCTACCTACTATAGGTGCGACATACAACCAAGGAAATGAAATGAGATGCCCCCACAGTACTCCTCATCATATGAATAGCTCTTTCCTGGCCATCATCATAGCCCAATGTTTTACCTGCTGCCGTGATCTCATTTTTGGTTTAGTTCGCCTTTTTTTAGCTGCAATAAAGGGGTTAGCTGGAATGGGGTAACGAGAGATATCGGGGTTACAGCCGGGGATATGTCATTCCACCAAAATATCAGCAATATATTACAAATAAAACATAAACATAAACATAAACATACAACAAAAATCAAAACACATGTGCATGTGTAGCCGCTAGAAGCCCGAGGCACACTGTAAAAGGCAAGGTTGCTCCAAAAAATTATGTGAGTGGTAGTTGTTTGTATGTCTCAATATGTTATGAAGTTTTCATGCTCATAATCATTCATTTGGAGTTTATAGCGAGTGACGATGCCATTCCCCGAAGATATTGTCATATCTAACAAAATGTTAAGGAAATTATGTTACACAATAGACAACATGTAATCAAAGCACGAAGAAAATAAATTTTCCATCTCATCAGTGAGCATACATACACACACAATCATTGAAGTTATGCGGCCATTTCATTGCGCCTGCAATGGACAAACCACATGTCACTTGCTAACACATATCATTTGCATGCAATGAAATCATTACTATAAACCCAAACATTATTAGATTTGGAGAGTACCATCGGTTACTGTGATGGGTCCAAAGCCGAGTGGCTATACGGTCCTAAAATCTCTCCCCTCTAACAACGTCTCTCCTAGCCACATTATCTTGTTCATCCACCTCGTCATCCTCATGAATATTCATGTCATCTTCTGCTTGTTGGAAAATATGATCAAGGCCTTGCTCCTTTCTAATGAAGTTGTGTAGTACACAACATGCCATTGCAATTCTCGCTTGTGTCTTAATTGGATAGTTTTGTTGTTTCACTAGAATTGTGAAACGTGACTTGAGCACACCAAAGGCACGCTCTACGCAATTTAGTAGTTGAGCGTGTCTATGGTTGAACAAGTCCTTCTTATCCCGATGAGTAACTCTCATTTTATTGCTCCTGTACTCTGATAAATGATATCTTGTCCCATGGTACGGTGCTAAGAAATGAGGAATGTTTGCATACCCTGCATCAACCAAGAAGTATTTCCCTACGACAAAGAATGCATGGAAGTTTAAGTGATATCCATTTCGCTGGAGTGGTAATAGACTACGAATTGAGAATCATTTACCTTCCGGTACATTAAATCCACCTTTCTCAATGACCCACCTTAACACTTTCATGTCAGGAGCTGAACCCTCCCAACCCACAATGACATAAGTGAACGTAAGATCAAAATTCACACATTCTATGACATTCTGAGATGTCTCTCCCTTTCGATTTCGATAACGCAGTTGGTCATCCAACGGCACCTTTGCATGAATGTGTGTTCCATCAATTGCACCCAAGGCATTCTAACCACAAAGGAAACCAATCGGTACAAGCACTTTATGAATAATGAAATATGAGTTTATATTTATGAGTGTGTTTGACACATCACCTTGAAGAAGGGGTAGAATTTAGGGCCATGCCGAATTTTGGGATGCACTTGCTCTTCACCGGTTGGCACTTTGATGTAGTCATGACGTAAGGATAGAACTGCCATGAGAATATTATTAAAGTGTCGACTAATCGTCTCTCCCGAATGTTGAAACCATTCTCTAAGTAACATATTCCCAATTACATGTCCTACCTCAAGAAGAAAAACAGCCAATTACTCAATGGCAGACATATTCCTGGTGTCACTGAGCACACCTCTTTCCATCAGTGTATCTCTTAACTTTTTGAATAGGTGGGGGTGAACCCGAAAACTAGAGTATGCCCTGCCAACATGACCATCCATTAGCTATTTAACCCACCTATGACCTCGACCTACATCTGTGTGCATTGGGGTCCTACAAATAGATTTTGTCGGGGACAACATGTGCAACACTACGACATGTTCAACCTCCTCCTAATACTCCTCCTCGTCCATCATAAAGTTGATGAACTATTGAAATGAACCACCGGATTCAAAAGTTTGAAAATTCATTTTGAATGCAATAACTGAAAATCATATATAATAGGCATGAGAAAATTGAATTGGTGAAAATGAGCATTTCATCCAGCAATCACATTAATAAATGAAGCATTTGCATGTTGACAAGTAATTAACTACATAAAATAAAATTGCACCAGTGAAAAGGATATGGGAAACATTTAGTAATAGCCTAGGCGGCTTAATATCCATCCAGTTTTCAACTCTTCTGGGAGGGCCAAGAAGATGGAACAGTCTTCCACAGAGCGGAGAAGGTCAATAGCTCTATATACCTCTTGCGCAGGAAGTCTAGGCAACTTTATTAGCAAATCAATTGCCTTATCAATTGGTGGGGTAGCTTTTTTTTTCATTTGAAATATCTCTCTAGCCAAGGTCATCCTATCATGACCTAGCGCCACCAACTTGTCTATTGAATCCTCATTGCCCTGTGACACCCGCTTCCTCTTTATCCTGACATTGCTAGATGAGGGCACGTTGTTACGGATTGGAGAAACTCCCTCATTCGATTGGTTGTTAGTATTGGGAGTTTCGACTCCCGACTCAATTTTCAACTCTTCTGGGAGGGCCAAGAAGATGGAACGGTCTTCCACAGAGCAGAGAAGGTCAATAGCTCTATATACCTCTTGCGCAGGAAGTCTAGGCAACTTTATTAGCAAATCAATTGCCTCATCAATTGGTGGGGTAGCTTTTTTTTTCATTTGAAATATCTCTCTGGCCAAGGTCATCCTATCATGACCTAGCGCCACCAACTTGTCTATTGAATCCTCATTGCCCTGTGACACCCGCTTCCTCTTTATCCTGACATTGCTAGATGAGGGCACGTTGTTACGGGCTGGAGAAACTCCCTCATTCGATTGGTTGTTAGTATTGGGAGTTTCGACTCCCGACTCTTGTTGATTATCAGTTAGTTCAGAATCATTAAAAAGACTGCCTATATTAAATTTAGTGCCCATGCCCGTGCCCCCCTCCACATTCTGCTCCTCATCACCATGCTCACTACGTATGTCAAGGTACGAGCTACCTTCGTTGCATGCAGCGTTATCACCTCTCGCCATAGAGGTAGAGCAAATGATCTCCATCTCATCCATAAATAAGAAAGGCTTTCCTTGAATTGTTCTATACTCTCTATTGATCTGAAATTTTAAACTATATTCAATTCATCACTAATAAAAAAAATATGAATCAAAATAATTATATGCAACTTTCGTACCGCTATCAGATCTTCCCAGCTTTCGTCTGTGCCTGGGATAGCTATTTTTTTGTCATCATCCCACCCCCAACCTGATCGACTCTTGACATTCAAAATTAAATAATACCTTTTATTTAGATTTTTTAGCCGATTCTTCAAATTTTCTATCGAGTAACCTAACTTTGTCGTGTCATTGAAAACTTTGATTGTTTGTCTTTATGCATCTCTTGTGAAATTTCTATTGACAAAGTCGTCATTATTAACACGATGTTCTACCAACATGTCTACGAAGACTTTGTCAGCATGATTGCTCCAATTTGCCACTCTAGTCTTTTCTTTGGATACACTCATAATTTTTTAATAAATGAACATAATATAACATTAGCAGGAAAGAGGTTAGAGTAATCCAAATATAACACATGACTGAATAATTTATGATGATATAAAACATGTTTTTTACTTACAAGCAGTGACCATAATGTGCTCGTCTAAAGAATTCAGATTAACATTAATACAATAATCAGGAAAACATATACATAAATTTAATGTGCTCGTCTGAAGAATTCAGATTTTATGAATAAGATTGGATCTGCATAATAGCCTAACAGACAAGAGAAAAAGGTTAAAGTAATCCAAATACAACACATGACTGAATAAGTTATGATGATATAAAACATGTTTTTTACTTACAAGCAGTGACCATAAGTTTAATGTGCTCGTCTAAAGAATTCAGATTAACATTACTACAATAATCAGGGAAACATATACGTAAGTTTAATGTGCTCGTCAATAACAATTCAATTTTTATGATTATGCCTGGGATCTGTATAATAGCCTATAACATACAAGAGAAAGAATAGTATGTAAAATCACACAACAAGGAATATACTAAAACCACCATTGAACAAGCCTATATGTAAGATGCCAAATTTCACATTAAATCACACAACAAGGAATGTAATATGACCTACAAAAAAATGACTTATTACTAAATTATGAAGATCGAGCATAAATTTAATGTAGTATGACCTACAGAAAAATGACTTAACAAATTATGAAGATCGAGCATAAGTTTAATGTAGTATGACCTATAGAAAAAGAATGTAGTATGACCTACAGAAAAATGACTTAACAAATTATGAAGATTGAGCATAAGTGTAATGTAGTATGACCTACAAAAAAGGAATGTAATATGACCTACAGAAAAGAGGTGTAGTATGACCTACATAAAAATAACTTAACAAATGTAGTATGACCTACATAAATCTAACCATTATTTATATTCTAGTTAAGCAAAATATGAAGTTCGAGCATCTAATGAGGGGCATCAGCAGCCATGACTGCTTAAAATATACTTACACGAGGGAAGGAGCAACCAACACGGTGATGAGGGGAAAGGAGCACCCACTCACTGAAGGGGGAAGGAATACCCCACAGAGTGACCACACAGAGGTGAAGGGGAAGGAGCACCACACAGAGGTGAAGGGGAAGGAGTACCCCACGGAGTGACCCTACATTAAGTGGAATATATGTCACATAAAACCATCTTATAAGGGAAGGAGAAAGACGCACAGGGCGTCATTGCAATAGAGTACCATCGGTGACACGCAGAGTACCACCGGAGACGATCGCGACCGAAAGGGCAACATATGGGGAAGGAGAAAGGCGCCCAGACGTCGTTGCCACAGACAACCACCAGAGACGACAGCGAGGGCCCAAATTGGGAAGGAGAAGGACGCATCGTTGTCGCAGACGACGACCGGAGGACAATCGAAGCCGCGGAGTACCACCGGTGACACGCAGAGTACCACGAGACGATCGCGACCAAAAGGGCAACAGATGGGGAAGAAGAAAGGCGCCCAGACGTCGTTGCCGCAGACAACCACCAGAGACGACAGCGAGGGCCCATATGTGGAAGGAGAAGGACACGTCGTTGTCGCAGACGACGGCCGGAGGGCGATCGAAGCGGCAATGGTGCGCTCGGCAGAATAGGAGGGCAGAAGCGGGGGAGGGTAGGATGGGCTAAAAGTGACAAAAAATGGGGTTACGGGAGCGGAGATATGTCATTCCACTATTTCGGTGGAATGGCATATCCCGACAGTAACCCCGATATCTTTCTTAACCCCATTCCAACTAACCCCCTTATTTCGGCCCTCAAAATTCGAACCAAACATGAAATGGGCATAAGACAGGGATATCCGAAACTTAACACCGAACCAAACGAAGGGTATGCATTTAAATCCAGAATATTGCAAGGGTAGATGTGTTAAAAATCATAATATATATAAGTATAATTTCTGAAGATTAGTAATAAATTAATATAATTTTTGAAGATTAGTAATAAATTATAAAAAAATATGAAAATTTTATAGAATTATGTTTAATATCAGAAAGGATAGTGATATCTTACGTGATTATACGAACCAATCTTGTGGATAATATTTGCTTTGAGTGACGCCATTATATGACCAGATGACAGAAGGATGAAAGTTATGGGCTAGAGAGGGGTGTTTTAGTGGTTCACCACCTCCCCTCGTGATGGAGAGATTGTGGGTTCGATTCCGTCCCCAACGTGCGGTGCAAGATCACTCACTCTCGAATTATTCATGGGCATCAGACTAGTTATATTAACTAGCGAAATCATCCACCCTTCAGTTTATGAAAAATTACAGAGCGCTAATTTTAAACCCCAATTCCCCTTGTTTCCCTCCGCATATCCTCCCCTAGTCTGGCGTTCTAGACCACTAGGCTATGTAACCCAAAAAAAAAATGTTCGGGGCTAGACTTGAGTTTGGGTGTAGGATGAGATGATCCTTAGTACAGACATCTAGTTTTCACTTTAAGTTTGAGTATTTATTTTTTGCTATTTACCTTGTTAATATCTCAAATTAATCATCATCATCATTGACTTTTATGTTGATTAATCATGACAGTCATCCTCAAACTTATTGGCATCAGATGTCCTTGATGTGTTTAATCTAAATGTGTTAGGGCAAGCCTATCTCCTTCAAGATTTTCCATTTTGCACATAATTTTCAAAATTTTCAATCTCATCTAATATTTAGGGTTTCCCAAGATTTTTTGAAACTTGGGACTCTTGTTGCAGTAAGATCTCCTTATAACTCGTGATAAGCTCATCTTTCATGTCATATATACCTCTCTACGTTATGTCATGGAAGGACGAGCGTAATCTTTCATCTTCTTCAATGCAGGACTAGACAGAGCTGCATCTGCTTTCGTCTAGAGGAGACTACGAAGGTTGCTACAGGATAGCAGCAGAGGGGCTAATGTCGAACTGAGGGGCATCCTGTAATATCAAGCTGGAATGCCCCTCTTATAGAGCAAGGAAGGCCAGCCCTGCAATGCTAAAAAAAAAAATGGGAAGAAAAAGAAGTACATGCAAAATTGGCCAATCTATCGGCAGTGTGATTAGCTTCCTTGGAGACATGACGAATAGAAACGTTCACTCAGACCAAATGTTGCATAGCCAGTTCTTTTGCTTCTCATTAGATAAGTCCCCTCGCATAACCTACGTTAGGACAAATTCTCAAATATTTACCATAATTTGTCTGACAGATAAGGCCCTGCAAATAATACATCTAATAAATACAACATGAATCCTATCTATCAGAAAAAAAAAAAAAAGAACGATGCATGACCCATGCTGTCTGGAAAATTCAGAATTCCCGGTAGGGTAGCTCTAAGTATGGTGAAATAACAAACATGTTCCTTTGAAAACATAACAATAATATTAAACAATCACTACAAGAAAATACGGAATCAATGATGGAAAAATTCCATCGCAAATTCATCGCCAATCCGCAACCTATTAGAGAGAGATTTTTTTTCCCGTCGCGAATCAGAGATAAATTGGCGACGAAATTTTTATTGGTCGCTGATAATCCATCGCCAATTAGCGACGGTCACTAATTCCTCTCTAATCCGCCGCTAAACTCTTTGGCCACAGATTAGAGAGAGATTACAAATAAATTTTTTCGTCACTAATCCCGTATTTTATTGTAGTGAAGTAGTCCCTATCTGCAGAAGAAAGAGAACTATTTTTGGAGTTAACTAATATGCACGTTACCAGAGTCCTTTTAGCATTCTTGAAAAACAGGGTTGATATCATGAAAAACAAAATAGCAACTACCATGAGATACTTGTCAGCCACAATTTTGTAGTGAAGAGTGTCTTAATTAATGTCATGCAAAGGTCTCAGACAAAGACTCAGTTGAAGGCATGATGCCCCTGAAGCTCGAACCTGTGAAACAGCAGCACATTGACCATAATGCAGGGATTTTGTCACCCAAATATCATTGATGAAGATGAGGAATAGCATTCTGGAACCTTATATTTTTGCATAATAGAAGGCTTTCCATTAAAAATGTGACAAAAAGAAGGAAGAAAAGGAAAGCCATGGAGCGGAAATATTCCGATGCGACAATGCATAGAACCGTTTACTATTAGGATATTAATATACAATTGCGTGGAGATGATAAAAACTAAATAGCTTGGAGTCCCTTCTCGTGTCTAGTTACTTTCTCATATGACAATGCATACAAATCATCATTATAAACATACACACAGAATTTGAAACAAAAAAAGAAGAAAGAGAGAGAGTTATAAACATCAAGAAAAAAAATGCAATCTCTGCTAAACCTGTGAACTTTTTTATTCTTTTGAAGGTGACAAAAATGACAACCTACAGAGAATAAACAGAATAAGAAGAATATCATGTTGCAGAATCCACCATCACCACCGGAAAGAAAATAAACAGTGAAAGCCTACGTACAAAGTGGGCCCCCTATACAAAACACAAAAGAACACAAATTTTCTGTGTAGTTTAGAAATTGCATGCATAATGTACAGGAAAGTCTCTTTGAAGTTACAAATTATCCAAAAGGTTTTCTCATAATGAAACCACTCTTATATTAATCAGATTACTTCTTAGCCAATAAATTTTGGACTCTCGCTTAAGGGTTTGGACAAAACCCGTAAAGTAAATAGCCACACAGGCAATCCCCAGGTCTTATTATTCTGGTGAATATCAAGCACTTCACGGTTGTCCTCATAATTAAGGACTCCCACTGGACATTGTCAACTAGGAGTACACAAGGCAAGTAAATAGCCGGGTACTAAAACATTGTAGATGATCGAACAAAAAAACACAAAACAATCAGGCATCTAGAAAAAAGAAAATGAATGAGAGAAGATAGAAGAGACTATAAATGGAAATTTGAAAAAAATGAAACCAAGTTCCTCACATAAAATGCAACGAAGATAAACATGGCTTATGATGCAAAGAAGACTAAGCGCACCATCAGTTTCCCAAAATCAACATTTGATGATGATGATGATGATGATGATGATGATGTGAGTTCACTGTGCAATTATAAAAAAAATGATGTTTGTGAGTTCACTGTGCAATTATTTTTTAGAGAGAGTTTCACAATTATATAAAGTAAAAACATAGCCTCTAGGCAATGCGTTCCCACAGCATGGAAGAGAAATGAGGAAAGCAAATTCAGGATTATCATGCATGAAAGTTGCATGTTATTTACCATCCAACATATGCAAATTAATTTAAAATTTCAAGGCATTCAAACATGAAAGGGGAGAAAAAGAAGGAACATTTGTTTCTAGCAAAAAACTGTACCAGAGAGGCTATTTGGAGTGGGAAGATAGTCTGATCTTCTCCACGCTCCCTTTCATGTCATGGTGGGTAGAACAAGCACAGAGAGAAGACATATTACCAAAGCATTCTGGCAGAACAGCTGTAATCGTAGTGCTATTTGCAGACAGAAGTGGAGTTGCCCCTTTCAACGATGAGCCCTTCATCCCACAAATCAAGTGAACAAAAGCAACAATAATAACAAGAAGCATGCAAAAAGAGGGGGGAAAAAGAGAGAACAGAAAAAGAGCATGAACTTTGTCTCCATGATGACTTAGACAACTCATTCTTTGGCTCCATGTTTGATTGCCGGCTTCATCCTTGCTCTCTTGCACATGAGATGGGGCGAAAACATAAAATTCGTAGCTCATGTGAAGAAAAAAGCTGTGTAAGGGATGATGAAGGGAAATATGATGGTTGATGCCCTCACCTCTTGACAGATTCCGGGAACAAGAAGATGAATAGTTAGCGATTCTTGAAACCGGCAGAAGGAATTCCTCAGATTCCGGAGACAAGAAGATGAATAGTTTGCAATTCTTACCTCGCGTTCATGAAGGACCCACGTTTGGCGGGGAGTTTTCCAACCTGTGCTTCATCACCAGACGCTCGCGACTACCACTGTCACGTCATCGGGTTTCCCACATCCCCTCGACGGGACTTTTGCTTTCCGGCATGCCAACGAGAAGGGTGTTTCTTGCCCGGCTGCGACTATGTAGGCCTCCGCAGCCGCCCATGCCAACGCGCGAGCCATCTCCTCTCGCGTCCCGTGGCCATCCGCCTTGGCCGCCGCAAGAACTCCTACGATCTCCGCGTCCAACAAGTTGTCGAACAGCCCTTCGGTCCCCGCCACGATGATATCCCTTGCCTCGATGGGAACGAAGATCTTGCTCGCCAGTCCCGGCCCTTCCTTGGGCACGCAGATGGCCCCCATCTCCAGCTTCAACCTCGGAACATGCAATTCCTCCGTCTCCTTCGCGTCTGGGTTTGCAGCAGCGGCTGTGGGCTTCATGATCACCTGCGCTGGAGCCCCTGCCCAGGTGCGGCGCCACTTCGAGCACTTCTGCTCGCCGTCCAAGAACCTGTGGCCGTGGCTGTGGGGGATCCGCGTGGGGGGGAGGACGAGGTGGTTGGTTTGGTGCCGCGGTTCTTCTTCTTGAAACCCGACGGCCAAATCCTCTGCGGGGAAATTTTTGGAAAATACTTCACAGCTCGGGATGTCAACGGTGGGGATAGTGGATTATTTGTTTCCTTATCCGAAAAGAAAGGATTGTATCGATTTGATATTCGTTAAGTATTTAAAAAATAACATATCTAAAATTATTATTTAATATCAAAAAATATGCTCAACGAATGATTAATGGATAGTCGTCGGTCGTAATAATATATATAAGATTAAAATTTAAGATATAAATTAACTTAATTAAAATAAATTTAAATTGAAAAGAATAATTCATATGATAAATAAATATATTTTTATTTAATTTTTATATCGTCATCATCGTTCGACAGTCAACATAGAATGAAATTAAAAATATAAAAATATATAGCATTACAATATTCTCGAAGACAGAGGAAACATATAGAGTGAAATTAAATAATAAATTGAACTAGTTCTCTTGGACTTTAATATCTATCATTTTCTCGTTCTTTACATATCTTGCATAAAAATAAAAGATATATTAAGTTAATAATTTTAAAAAATTATAAACATATCTTGTAATTAAGAAATATTTTACCATCATAAAAGTAGAAATGAGATCATGTATCTATCTCATCTTCAATGTCATTTTCTTCGAGACACTAATAGGGTGTTTGGTTGCTATTTTTTTTCTCTTTTTTCTCTCAAATTTAAAAAAGAGAGGAAGAGATCCTATAATCCCGTTTGGTGTTATTCTCTTAAATTTTAGGGAGATAATCTCATCCCGTGTAAATCTTCCTCAAAAAAAAATAAGTTTAGACCAGTTTTTTTTAAAAACACCCACTTCTCGAGACTTCCCCCTCCCTCTCACTCGCGACCCCCCCTCCCCTCCCTTCCCTCTCCCTCCCGCCGGCTCCCCCCCTCCCCTACGCGGCCCCCCTCTCCGGCGACCCATCCCCCCTCTTCCCCGCGACGTCTCCCCTCCTCGTCTCCCCTCCCCCCTGCGCCCCCCCTCCCTCGCCGCCGGCCTGCGGCCCCTCCCCCCTCCCCTACGGCCTACTCCCCTCCCCCTGCGGCCCCCCTCCCCTGCGGCCTGCGGCCCCCCTCCCCCACCACCGGCCTGCTCCCCTCCCCCATGCGGCCTGTTCACCTCCGGTGAAGCTCAGAACGAGGAGAACGTGAAGCTCGCTCGCTGGCCCGTCCTGTTCACCTCCCGCAAGGAAGACGGTGACGAGGAGATGTGGACACCGAAAATTGCACACCCTGATATCCTGCTCGGCCCAGCATCAACAACGGCACCGAGTGAAGAAGCCCCGGAGGGACTGGTCATCTGGACTCCCCAAATATGTACACACTGCCGTGAGGCTGTCTCCGGAGTCACGACCATGAAGAGAAACCAATCACAACAAGCCCCACAATCCATGGGCCTCGGGGAAAACCAAACGGGCCATGACCCATGTCCATAACGGGTTCAGAACGGGCTCAGAAACAAGCTCCCCCAGCCTTCAACGGCACACCCTGGGGCCTTCAGCGGCACACCCAGGGCTGTCCAGCGGCACACCCTCCAGGGGTTCGGCGGCACACCCCCCAGGGGGTTCAGCGGCACACCCCCCCAGGGGGTTCAGCGGCACACCCTCCAGGAGTGTTCAACGGCACACCCTCCAGGAGTGTTCAACGGCACACCCTGGGGGTGGCTTCAGCGGCACACCCCCTGGGGTGTTCAACGGCACACCCTGGGGTGGCTTCAGCTGCACGCACCCCAGGAGCCCTCAGCGGCACACCCCCTGGGGTGTTCAACGACACACCCTGGGGTGGTTTCAGCGGCACACCCTCCAGGGGTGTTCAACGGCACACCCTGGGGGTGGCTTCAGCGGCACGCACCCCAGGAGCCCTCAGCGGCACACCCCCTGGGGTGTTCAGCGGCACACCCCCAGCGGGGGGTCTTCAGCGGTACACCCCCCAGGGGTTCAGCGGCACGGCTTCATGGCCCCTCAACGGCACGCCCTGCAAGCCATTCAGCGGCACGCCCTCCAGGGGCTTCAACGGCACGCCGTTTTGGCTCCCCCACGGCACGCCTTTTCAACTCGCCAGCGGCACAGCGGTGAAGCTTTTCAACGGCAAGACGACGTGAAGCCCATGCCCTACGCATCCTTGGCGCGCAGTGAAGCCGTCTGAGGTGGCAGCCGATCATTGGGCCACGTAGCCTACCCCATTGACACCCAGGACGGGGCAGGTCAACCGCCATCATCACCAGCCGCTTCCCGCCTTCGACGTCGGTGCCCAAAGGCTCCGGCTGCTCGGAGTATAAAAACCCTCTGCTTTCGACAGAGAGGGGGGGGACCTCTTTTTGCACAAGAAGGAAGAAGGTGACAGAGAGAGGGAACTGGGGAGAAGGACACAGAGGAAGAAGAAAAGAGAGAAGAGAAGAAGAGGCCCTCCCGGCGTGAGCCCCCTCCGACGACCACCGGGAAGAAGAAAGAGTAAGGGAGAGAGAGTTTGATGTAATAGGGGGGAGAGTTGGGGGCAGTGGCCGGCGTCCAAGTCCCCAACGCTTCCTGTCCTCTTGTATTCCGTCCCCCCCCCCTTTTTTTTATGTTCTATCTTTCTTTAGTTTTCCCCTTTGTCCACGGTCTTGTCCTGGGCATTTTCCTTTGTAATGTGTATGTAGGGCCACGCCCCTTTTTAATTCCCATGAATGAAAACCACCCTCTACGGGTTTCTCTTCGGTTTCGTTGGCTTATGCTAGTTCTTGCGGTTTCCCAATGGGTTGTCCGTTCCTCCCTCCGTCCCCCCCCCCCGTCTCTCCGGTGTTCTTGGGACCTCCATGTTGATATGATTACTCTCCCATGAGCCTTGGCCCAATGGGCCCTTCAATCCCCCACATGGTCCTCCGTTGCGTTCACTAGCTGAGAGGAGGGGGAGACCCTTACCCTCTCCCGAACACCCAGTAACCAAGTGGCCTATCTCTAGCCTTAAAATTCCCCTCTTCTTACCCTGAATGGCCTGCAAGTCCCCCAGCCCATATACTAGCCCTATTTGAGCCTCCAGCGGTGCACATGCATGGCCATTGACCGACACACCCTGTTCAGCCCTCAGCGGCACACCCTTTATGGCCCTCAGCGGCACACCTGTTTGGGCCCTCAGCGGCACACCTCCATCGGCCCTCAGCGGCACCCCCCCCATCAGCCCTCAGCGGCACACTCACCTTGGCCCCCCAGCGGCACACCTTTCAGCCTTCCAGCAGCCCACTTCTTGGCCTCGCCCCAAGCCCCTTTCCTTCACGTTTTCTGAGGCGCTATAAAGGTGTTGCTCCCCCGGGGGCCCACCTCCAGTTGTCGGGTTCCGCCACTCCATGTGGGCGCGTTCCCTTTATCTCCCTTACGCCCCGGGTCAAGGGGAAATGCTGCCGAATTTTTGTGAGAAACTAATAAACAATTAAAAGAGGCAAAAGGAGGCAACAAACAAGCAAGATAGCTGACGAAACCTTCCAACTCATCAAACCACTGCCGGCATCACGACGAGAACTGAACCGAGCTAACTAACCACCCGGTAGCCCGAGCATCCGACCCACAAGAAAAGAGATCGAACCGAACAAAGAGAACAAAACACGGGAGGAGTTTTATATAAAACCACACGAAAGTTAAGATAAGAAGAAAAGAAAAGCCTTAAAACAAATAATCAAAAAACTGATCGAGCCTCCACCCTCACGCCCCATTGACCTTCAGCGGTACGCCCCTTTGGCCCTCAGCGGCACGCCCTCATTGGCCTTCAGCGGCACGCTCCCTTGGCCTTCAGCGGTACACCCCTTTCAACCCTTCAGCGGTACACTCCCCCTTTCAACCCTTCAGCGGCACACTCCCCCTGAGCCCCCCCAGCGGCACACTCCTCCTGGCCCTTTCAGCGGTACACTCCTTCCCTTCGCCGGTACACCCTCAGCCAGCGTATAGACTTGAGCCAGCCAACGTACAGACTTCATGATAACCAGTGTATAGACTTTGGGCAATGTATAGACTTCACACCCCAACGTATAGACCTAGCCAGTGTACAGATTTTGGGCAGTGTATATACTACACCCCTCAACGTACAGACTTTATGCTGGGCAATGTATAGACTTTGAGCAGCCAGCGTACAGACCTTGAGCCGCCAACGCACAGACTTAGTGATGGGTGAATAGGCAATGTATAGACTTAGACTTTATATATCACCCCCCTTTACCGACACACCCTCCAGCGGTACGCCCTTTTCAGCCCTCCAGCGGTACGCCCTTCTCAGCCCTCAGCGGTACGCCCCTTTGCCACCCAGCGGTACACCCCCGTTTTCCCCTCCGCCGGCACGCTATATGCATATATATATACAACCTGATAAGGGCATTAACAATAGCAAATAAATTAATAAAAATTACGCTAATTGAAGGACTCCGAATGCGCAATATTGATCACAATAAAAGAGGCGGGAGGGGTAATAGAAAAGGGATAAATAATAAACAAATGACAATAATAAGAATGATCATGAATAAAAAAAAAGAAGAAAAATCACCCCGGGCAAAGGCACGAACAAACAGCAAACATTGAATCAGAAATCCCAGAATATATAACTAAGAAAACCCCAGATAAAAGACGCTAACATCCACACTGCAGCTCTCTCTCTCTCTCCGGGACCCGGGGCAAAAGGGAATAACGACGCTGCCCTTTCAAGTCAAGCCTGAGTCTCGGGAATTCCCCCGACATGGCCGGGCTTTGATCTAACCTCGGGCTGACACCCTAATCGGACCGGATTTGTCTTCTCGTTCCGGATACCTTCCGAATCTTCATTAAAAATTGCCGCATGCTCGGCAGACATTTGAAGGGATCTACCTCGGCTTTCTCATTATGGCGCTGCCACGGACTTGTGTCCAAATACAAACGGTTTACGAGTGGCCGACACGGCCGACAGTTTATGGCCTTAATACAACTTTCAGTGTGACCCATCCCTATCTCTCTCGCATAATTAGTGTTACTCCTTTCGGCCGCGGGGCCTCTAATTTCGGCAATTAATCAAGGGTATTCCCTCGTATGAGGGATGTAAATGACGTCATGACCTTTATGGCGCGACGGGATTCGGTCCCGACACGAACCACACAATCATCTGACGAAGTCAGATTCGAGCGCACCATGGGCTCTTCGGAGCCCAAATAAATCGTCACCTCGGTGACTGGCACGCCCACGCACTTAATAAACCAACGAACGAACCAGATAATTGTTAAACGAAAAGTGCGTCCACAACTCTGGCACGCCCGGTGGGACCGATCCACCCTTCATCTCTTTGCCGAAATTAGGGGCCCCGCGGCCCCCTTCTTGTAATACTAATTGTACTACTTTCTTAAATGCAGAAAAAAAAGGGGAAGAGACATCATGGAACCGACCATGGCGGTCGTCTGCGGCCCTCAGCCCGTCCAGAATCACGTTCGAGGCGGCTACCTGGCGGTGCCCCTCACCTTCGGGAGTTTCCCTCCCACTGTGGGCTTCCCCAACTTCTTGGGGGTGGCCTTCGCCGAGATCCTCGACGTGGAAGCGCCCGAGGACGCCCAGATCAACGCTCCCACCCCGGGGGCCATGGGAGCCGCTGCCGGCCGAGCTGTGGCCGAATGCGACAACAGCGTCCTCACATCGACGCTGAGCTGCAACGTGCACCACGTGCACCACACTGCCGGCCCGCTTCACCAAGGGTCGACATCCCACCGGAGAAGGCTCCGGAGAAACAACACCGGCACCGGCTCAGGGCGTTGCATGTCCAACTCCGGAAAGTCAATGACTGTCGGAGCCCTCCGAGTCCGCCTAGACGGACAGAGGTCCCAACCGACACCGGACCGCGTCGTCCCGGCCGTCCCAGTCCGTAACTCCTTTGAAGGACTGGCGAAGCTGAAGGAGAAGGCTATGCCCACAGCCCCGGTCGTAGCACCAAAGAGGACGCCGGCTCACCGACCGGCTAAATTGAAGCAAGTCTGGGTGCCTAAGGAGACCCAGCCCACTGCATCGGCCCAGGCAGGGCCCAGCACTTTCTGCCCCAGGAGGGCCCGACGCGATGACAGGGTCGAGGTAGTGACCCTCATTCTCCGGCCGGCACCCATCATCCCGGTGCTGTCCGAGAATGTTCACCGCCGTCGCCGAGGGCGCCAGCACAATGCCGCCCGCCCGGCTCTCACGGCCTACTCCCCTCCTGCCGCCGTCATCGACGCGCAACCCCAGGCCGCTCTCCCTGACCAGGAGTGGGAAGGGATCGAGCAGGCCATGAGGAACTACCTCCGAGGCCCGGGTAGCACTCCCGCTGGCCGCCAAAGACTACTGGGGGCAATGGCCTCCGCCTTCCAGGAAGAAAGGGGGGAACCCGCACCTAGCATGGAGTCGAGGACCCGCCCGGAGGAGCCGCGCCAGTCCCCTGTACGGGAGGAAGCGCCGCCCCGACGGTTGGTCTTCGACAGGCTGACATTCCCAGGAGGATCGTCCAGGAGGGCGTCAAGAAGAAATAAGAATAGGAAGTGGCAGACATTCACCTGCAATATGGCAGGAGTTCATGGTCAGTATGGGGCCTTACCCACCGACCCGGAAGAATTGGCCAGAATAGCCGTCAGGCCGGGACCCCTTACCAGAAGAAGGAGAGCGGCGGGCGGCGCGACACCCACAGGCGCCGAAGGGGCCCTACCTGAAGAGCCCCTTGCAGCCCTCACGGCCAATGTGGTCACCACCGGCGACACGAGTGGCGGACCCTCGACATCATCCGAGGACGCCCCGGCCGAAGAGACAGGGGGCATGCCTAGTCTTCCCACAGCTGACCCCACAATGCTGCTCATGATGCAACGATTCCAGCAGGAAATCAAGTCACTCAAGAAGCAGCTAAGTGAGCAGGACGCACCTCCCCCGATGTCCTGGCAGACCGAGGTTATACCTGAAGTACCCAGGGACAGGGGGCAGTCTTCCGGGGCAGCTCTTCCAGCGACCCTCGATCCTCTAGGGGGCGCGCCCCCGCAGCAAGCACATTGCACAGCAGTGACCCCGCCACGGGCTCCGTTTTCACAAGGGTCCCCTGTGGCCCCCCGAGCGACCGTGGTAGCCACCCCGAGCGCGCATCCCGCTCATTTCTACCCGAGTCCAGTCGACCCGGCGGCAGTCAGCCGGTTGATGCTCGAGCAGATGATAGAGATGAAGCTGGCCGAGAGGGGCGATGGGGATCAGACGCCTTTCGACGTCTATCGGGTACCCTACCCGGCTCATTATGCTGCCAGGAAGTTGCCGGCTGGCGTCACCAAGCCGCCGAAATTTGAAAAGTTCAACGGGCAGGGGTCTCCCAGGGAGCACATTGCCTACTATGTGAACGTCATGGGAGACCTGGCTGCTGATGAGGCCTACCTCCTGAAGTTCTTCGGCTCAACACTTACCGGACTTGCCTTTGAATGGTACTCCGGCTTGTCACCCGGGTCGGTGGCCGATTGGCCCGACATGCAGAAGAAGTTCAAGGAAAGGTTCTACGTTGCCGAGAGAGAAGTTACCATGGCCGAACTCTACGCCACAAGGCAGAAGAATGACGAGTCGGCTCTCGACTACATCAAAAGATGAAGGAACCTTAGTATGAGGTGCAAACGCCCCCCGCATCAGGAGGACGCAGTGCAGATCTGCAAGCAAAACTTAAAGAAAGAAATCCTAGAAAGGATGATCGGCACTGAGGTCAAGACATTTGACTACCTGAACAATGTGGTAGCGGAGATCGAGGCGTTCTTGGCCCGATACTCCTCCACCCCAGCCATGTCAAGCCAGAGAGCCAGGCAGGCGGAGAAGAAGCCGGCTCCCCCGGAGGTTCATGCACTAGACTTCCAGGCTTTTGAAAAGCAGAAAGAGAAAGCCAAGGGAGCGGCCAACCCTCTGCCGCCCAGAATTACAGAGCGGCGGGAAGGCCCCTCGCTGAGAGAGAAGATGAGAAACAAGTTATATTCCTTCTCCCGGGACAAGTCCAAGCTCCTGTTTGAATGGGCAACCAGCTACAATAAGATCACACTGCCAGAGCCGAAGAGGCCTGGTGACTCAAAGAAGAAGGATGACCCGCGCTTCTGCATGTACCACCGGGTGCTCGGGCATACTATCGAAGACTGCTACGTCTTCAAGGACGTTATTGAGTCCTTAATCAAGGACGGGGAGCTGGACATGGGGGAGCATAAAGTAGACCCCCCGCAGCCACACGAGCTACCCAGCATAGCCTCCTCCGTCAATATGATCTCACTATATCAGGAGTTGCCAGAAGAGTGGGCGGAAGCCTGTGCCCGCGCCGCTTATGAGGCTTTTGTCCTGGCCCCGGCCCAAGATCAAGAGGGTTGGCAGACGGTGCCCGGAAGAAATAGAAAGGCACACATCCCTCAGTCCGCCCCAGGGATTCACCCCAGGGACGCGACGCCTTTGCCGGCACCACCACCGGCAAACCTGGTTTGCCACGACACGGCCCCTCGGCTGGTCATGAGGCGGCTCACTCACAACAAGAAGAGCTCTGTCCCGCTGCGGATGTACAAGAAGACTAGCCCGGCGGTTGAAAGACTCCAGGCTATTATTGATGGGCTCGAAGATTATGAACAGCCCGAGATCCAGCCCGTGGAGCTGAAGGAGTATGTCCCCTGGAAGGAGTTCGAATCACTCGAGCTGGCTCCGGGAACAGAAGCTGATGCAGATGAAGAGCCTCCCCTGTGGGGTGAACCTCCTCAGGAGCAGCCATCCGCTGCAGCAGGCAAGAAGAAAAAGAAGAGAAGACCCAGGGGTAAGAAGAAGAAGGAGGTCGCCCTCGCCTGCAACACCCTCTCGGCGCTATTCGACACCGCTCTCTCCCTGGAAGAAAAAGAAGAAGACCCACCCCGTGAACCGGCAGAGGTGAACCAAGCTGAGGCATCCACCTCCCAACACGCCACCAGGTCGGGGAGGCAGTGGGGGCGCCCTCCTCAGGGCAGCCTCAACATCATGCTCAGGGGGGAACAACCATACCAGGTTCCCAAGCCCGAGGTCCGAGGCACCGAAATCCCTCCCCCATCAGGTCTCTACCCCAGAGGTACCAAGAGTCAAGGCGCCCCGTCATTCGCCGAGTTCCTGTCAGCTCGAGCAGGAAGGCGGGCGCACCCCCAGGGGTCCGCTGCGACCAGTAAAGCAAGCATCCCCCAAGCCCTGCCAGCTGCAACTCCTGCTCAGCCAGAGGAAGAATTCAGCGGCACCCCAAACCTCGCCGAATTCATGCGAGCAGCGGAGGAGGCCCAACAGGCCCCGCCCGCTCAACAGGCTGCAACATATCCCGCAAAGGAGGCGTCCACTGATCAGACACCCCAGCCTCAGGAGGGGAGCAGGCGCGGCAAGCCCGAAGAAATGAAGTTGCTCAAGGTGAGGGCTGCCGAG
Organism: Amorphophallus konjac; assembly: GCA_022559845.1. Classification (NCBI taxonomy): domain Eukaryota; kingdom Viridiplantae; phylum Streptophyta; class Magnoliopsida; order Alismatales; family Araceae; genus Amorphophallus; species Amorphophallus konjac. Next base: position 108,738 of record JAHNEJ010000753.1, on the reverse strand, counting down.
CGGATAGTCAGACACCTCAAGAAGATCCCGACCCAGTTCACTGTGTGGGAGATGCTGTCCCTGAACGAAGAAACACGGCAAGCCATCATAGCCGCCCTCCAGACCCCAGCACAGCTTGAAGCTTGTCTGGCAGAGATGTCGCCTGAGGTGGCCGTGGCCTTCACAGAAGAGGACATGCTCCTGCCGACCTGCAGTCACAACAGACCCCTCTACATGAAGGGGCAATTGAATGGCCAGCCCATCAACAGGGTCCTAATCGACCCAGGGGCAGCAGTGAATATACTCCCTTATCGGGTGTACCAGAAACACTATTTCGACGTACACTTGGTTGAGGTTAAAAATGTCAAGATAGCCAGCTTTAACCAGAAATGTGAGGTGCCTATGGGGGTTGCAGAGTTCAACTTGACCTTTGATGACTTCACCACCAAGGTCCAGTTCCACATCATCAACTCCAGCACTTCCTACAAGGCATTGCTTGGCCGGCCTTGGCTACACCAGAACAGAGTGGTGCCCTCCACCCTGCATCAATGCATCAAATGCCCCTGTGAGGGGAAGGAAGTCAGGATCTTCGCCGACCTCCACCCGTTCGAGGTGTTCTAGTGTCACTTGTCAGATGCCAACTTATACTTAGAAAAGGCAAAGCAAGCTCCTCAAGTCATCCAGGACAAGGGAAAGAAGAAAATGGAATCAGGTGGTTGGTTCCCTCCGCCACCCCCGGGTTATGTGGCTCCCCCGCATGTACCATTTATTGCACAAGAAGAAGGGGTATTTAGGGCAGCTCCTCTCGCTATCTACCCAACACCAGGGGCACCCTGCCTCGAAGACCTGCTAGAAGATGTTAGGGTCCCGCCAGGGATCGTCAAGCCGATAGTGGAAATTGAATGCCAAGCAGCTGAACAACTGAGGACCTTCGAGGTGCCTCACCCTGAGGGGCCGCCCACTATCTTCTATGTGGCCGGGGAGAAGCCAGTCAGGGAAGACGACGATTGCCGGTTCCCTGACGAGTTGCATGACCCGCACGTCCCCGTTACGGGACTTCCCCACATGACTGACTAGGCAGCCAGAATGGTCAGAAAGCAGAAGATTCCTCCCTACCAGCCCTCCAGCCGGAAGGAAATGTTTGAAAGAATGTGGAACCCACCAAACCTGGATCGACGGTTGCTGAAAATCACCAAGCACCCCGGTCTGGGCTTTTCGCTAGAAGATTACTACGAGACTGATGTCATATCGGTCTCGACATGGCCCGACGACGACCCCGCAGAAGCTACAGATTCGCGAGAAGCCTGTCAAGATGCATATCCTGGGCCCCCGGTTCAGGAGGCACAAGATGAGGAGATCTTCCTTTGGAAACCTCCTCGCCGCCGTTGCATGGAGAAGACCCCCTCCTTCTCCGAAGTGTCGACCTCGAAAGGGCACACCGGCGAGATACCTTCGCCCCGGCCGGTCGACGAAGCAAGGAGCAGCAGCATGGGCCATGCTCCGAATCCCCCTCGATACGACCCCGTCATGTACGCCTTGTACCACAGGCAGCAACGGGAGATCGAGATGCTAAAAAGGTGGCTGGCCGAGTTAACCTCGCTAGTCGTCGACCTGATCCAGGGCTCCCTCCCCCCATGGGGCGGCCGGATGCCTCGGCCCCGAGGCACCAGTCCCAACACCCCCGCCTTGTCAAGGCGGGAAATGAGAGACATGGCAGGCTCACTGACCGAGCGGCCAACCAGGCAAGGGCTGACACTCCAAGAGAAGCTGCAGAAGCCTTATTCCTTTCCCAGAGAGAAGACCCGGGGCATCTTCGACTGGGCCTGCCATTATGGCAAGGTCTCCCTCCCACGGCCCAAGAGGCCGCAAGACACCCGAAGAAGCGGGGACCCACTATTTTGCCCTTACCACCAGATGCTGGGTCACGCCATTGAAGACTGCTATGTCTTCAAAGACATTGCTCAAAGCCTCATTGACAGGGGTGAGCTCAGAATGGGGGACTACGTGGTAGCCCCTCCACGCCCTCACGTGGCAGACAGCCCCAGGACAGGAGCCTACACTGTGTCCATCCAACGCCAGGCGCCCGAAGATGCGGCTACCCCGGCTCCCACAGGAGCGGTCTATGATGAATACACGGAGGAGCCCGAGACGGACCTATGCCCCTCTGAGCCAGCGGACCTCACGTACCCGGCGGCTACGGCCCAGGAGGACTGCGGGGTGAATGCAGCCTCCATGCCCAGTCATGATGAACAAGAAGAGGAAGATGGCGTCCTCGAGCCCGTGGACAATGAAGACCAGGACTTCGTCGATTTGTCGCCAGCCCCGCCGGAAATTGAAAATGGCGGCCAGGTCACGGTCGACGAATTGATTGAGGTCAACCTTGGTACAGAAGATGACCCCAGGCCAACTTTTCTGAGTGCCCTTATGCCCCTATAGGAGAGAGAATAATACACAAAGTTGCTGCAAGAATTCCGGGATTGCTTTGCCTGGAATTACAAAGAAATACCTGGGCTCAGCACCGAAGTGACTCAGCACATACTGGCCATTGATCCCAAGGTGGAACCAGTGAAGCAACCTCCCCGGCGCATGAGGCCGGAGCTAACCAGCCAGATCTGCAAAGAGGTCGACAAGCTCATAAATGTCGGCTTCGTGGCGGAAAATCAATACACCACATGGCTGGCCAATATTGTACCAGTGAAAAAGAAGAATGGACAGATCAGGATTTGCGTGGATTTCCGCGACCTGAATAAAGCCTGCCCGAAAGATGACTTCCCGGTGCCTATCACCGAAGTGATGATTGATGCAACCACTGGCCACGAGGCCCTATCCTTCATGGATGGGTCGTCCGGCTATAACCAAATCTGGATAGCCGACCATGATCGAGTCCATACAGCTTTCCGGTCACCCAAAGGGATATTTCACTACAAGAGGATGCCCTTCGGCCTCATGAATGCCGGTGCCACATATCAGCGTGCGATGACCAAGATTTTCGACGAGCTGCTGTACGGCAAGGTCGAGTGCTACATTGATGATCTGGTCGTCAAGACCAAGAAAAGAGACGAGCATCTGAGTGACCTCAGGGTCGTCTTCCAAAGGCTCCGGTAGTATGGGCTGAAAATGAATCCCATGAAGTGCGCCTTTGGCGTGTCCAGTGGGAAATTCCTCGGCTTTATTGTCCGGCACAGAGGGATCGAGATCGACCCCCTGAAGATAAAGGCCATCCAGAAGCTGCCTCCTCCGAGGAGTCTGGGAGAGCTGAGGTCCCTGCAGGGGCGTTTGGCTTACATCCGCAGGTTCATCTCCAACCTGTCAGGGCGCTGCCAACCCTTCCACAGACTAATGACGAAGAATGCACCCTTCAGCTGGGGTCACGAATGCCAGCACGCGTTCGACCAGCTAAAGGAGTACCTGAAGACCCCGCCTGTCCTGGGGGCACCTGTCAAAGGCAGACCGCTGATTCTGTACATAGCAGCCACCGAATATTCACTGGGGGCAATGCTCGCCCAGAACAATGATGAGGGAAAAGAGCAGGCTCTTTACTATCTCAGTCGAAGACTGGTGGGTGCAGAGGCTAAATACACCCCGATTGAGAAGATCTGCCTCGCCTTGGTCTTCGCAGTCAAGAAAATGAGACACTACATGCTGTCCCATGAAGTCAGCTTAATATCCAGGGCCGACCCCATTAAGCACATCCTCGTCCAGCCAGTCCCAAAGGGGCGCCTTGGCAAGTGGGCCGTGCTACTCATGGAGTTTGACATCACCTACGTGCCACAGAGGGCCGTTAAGGGACAAGCCGTCGCGGATTTCTTCGCAGCACACCCCGTGCCCGAAGACTCCCCTTTGGCCACTGAACTACCTGAAGACGAGACACTAGAGGTAGACCAAATACAACAAGCCATTTGGCAGCTTTACTTTGACGGGGCCTCAAGAACAGAAGCGACCCCGTCCGGGCATGCCAAGGTGCGGGCCGGAGCTGGCATCGTCCTCAAGTCCCCAGACGGAGAAGTGATGCACACCTCCTGCTGCATTAGCAAACCCTGCACCAATAATGAAGCAGAGTATGAAGCTCTGATCATCGGCCTCCAGGTCGCCCTTCAAATGGAGATCAAAATGCTCCGAGTGTTCGGCGATTCGCTGCTGGTCGTCAAGCAAGTCCAGGGACGGTTTGATGTCCGAAAACCTGAGCTGCTCCCTTATCACACTGAGGCGAAGCGGCTCATGGAGCGGTTCTACCTCCTCGAGATAGGCCATGTCGCCAGAGGGGAGAATGCGCAAGTTGACGCATTGGCAAAATTGGCAAGCTCACTGGCAGTGCCTCCAGACGGATCTCTCCACATCCAAGTAATAAACCAGCGCCAGATGCCCAGCATGATAGAAGAGGAGCCAGAAGAAGAAGAACTGGAGGTCACTACAGCAGAAGCCGTTGGCCTACCTGACTGGAGAGCCTCCCTGATGCAGTGGTTCAAGTACCAGCAACTACCCAGGCAAAGGGAAGAGAAAATCGAGCTAGTCAGAACCAAGAACTCTTATGAGCTCCGAAACGGAATATTATTCCGGACCGTGGCCGACGCCAAGCAGAAGCTACTCCTCCGATGCTTGTCTATTGAAGAAGCCTGGAGAGTTATGAAGGAGGTCCATGCTGGGACAGCTGGCGTACACCAGGCGGGGCTGAAAATGAAAATTGAAATCAATAAACTTGGCTATTACTGGCCTGCAATGTTCAACGACTGTTGCGAGTACGCTAAGTCGTGTCAGAGATGCCAAGAGCATGCCACTATACCCAGGAGGCCTCCCGTGCAACTGCACCCAACCGCGCCCAGCTGGCCATTTGCCCAATGGGGAACGGATGTTGTGGGCCCCTTACCCGCATCTTCCACAGGTTGCAAATATATTCTGGCAGCGACCGACTACTTCTCCCGCTGGGCAGAGGCCGTTGCCTTGCGGGAGGTCACCGGAGAAATCGTGGTCAGGTTCGTCCGCCGTAACATTATATTCCGATTTGGCCTGCCCGACCGGATTGTGTCAGACAACGGCAGCCACTTCCGCAACCAGAAGGTTTACCGGCTAGCAGAAAAATACAAAATTGATTGGAGGACCTCAACTCCTTACAATCCACAAGCTAATGGGCTGGCCGAAGCTTTCAATAAGACACTTTGCACTCTCCTGGCCAAAACTGTTAGCTCTAATAAAAGGGACTGGGAAGAAAGAATGTATGAAGCGCTTTGGGCGTACCGAACCGTATACAAGACCCCAACGGGCTGCTCGCCCTTCTCTCTCGTATACGGCTCGGAAGCAATCGTCCCCGTCGAACTGCAGATACCGTCCCTCAGGGTCGCCATCCAGCATGGGCTTGTCCCCGAGGGGCAGACCAACGCCGAGCGAAGGCTCGAAGAACTCTCCAGTCTGGAAGGAAAGCGGCTTCAAGCCCAACAGAATATTCAGGTCTACCAGGCCCGAATTGTGCGCACCTTTGACAAGCTAGTCAAGGAGCGCGAATTCAAGAAAGGTGACCTTGTCATGGTCAAGAGAAGAGATCTCATGGCTGCCAACCCCAAGGGTAAGCTGAACGAGAACTGGCTCGGACCCTACGTAGTCCAAAAAGTCTACGAGGGTGGGGCCTATGTAATTGTCAACCATCGCAGGGAAGTTCAGTTCCCGCCTCTTAATGGAAGGCATTTGAGACTGTACCACGCTCCGGCGCCCCCATTCAGGTAATAATATTACTCTCCGCCCCATTTTGGGGCGGATTTGCGTGATTAATGTCCAAATGATTTGACCACCAGCCGGGTTCCAAAAAAGGGAAAAAGAATAATAGAAAAAAAGAGGGACAAAAAAAAAGAAGAAGCAAAAAAAAAGGAATAGAAAGAGAAAGAGGGAAGAAGCAAAAAAAAGGAGAAAGAAAAAAGAATAGAAAGAGAAGAAAGGAAAAGAAAAAAAAAGAAAAAAAAGGGGAAAAAAGGAAGGAAAGCGAAAAAAAAAAAGAGAAAAAGAAAAAAAAAGAGAGAACCAGAAAAGGGGAACGCCTCCCGTTTCCAGTCACCGCCCTGCATCAGCGGAGGTACCAAAAATTGACTAAAAAAATAAACTCTTCTCTCCGTCCTGCCCGGGCGGTGAGCACCCCTTTGGCTCGGACCTCCCGTCCGGGTCATTGACTAAACAAACTCTTCTCTCCGTCCTTCCCGGGCGGTGAGTACCCCTTTGGCTCGGACCTCCCGTCCGGGTCATTGACTAAACAAACTCTTCTCTCCGTCCTGCCCGGGCGGTGAGCACCCCTTTGGCTCGGACCCCCCCGTCCGGGTCATTGACTAAACAAACTCTTCTCTCCGTCCCCTCTGGACGACGAGAAGTCCGGCCTCTGACCGAGGCCCCCGCTTGAGGCCAGCACGCGCTTCTAATATTGCGGCAAAACCAGAGAGTTGCCCGTTCGGTATGGTGGAGTGGTCCCCTCGTCCTCCCCCTGGGAAGGCGAGCACTCTCCTATACCCTGACATGGGTCCCTGCCTGGTCCTTCTGAAGCGAATCCTCGCAAAGACTCATACCCTGCCAATGGGTCTCAACACAAAAAGGGCGGAAAGATACAAGAGCAAGGGAAGAGGAAGAAGGAAACAATATGCACAGAAGAGAAAGAAGGGTAAGAAAGCTCCCTCTGGGACGAATGCATACACAAAGAACGCGTGGAATCATAAATGCTCTGCTTTACTCAGAAGAGGGGCCAGACTACATGTGCTGCGGGGCATACCCCTGTGTTACATTCGAAAGAAAAGAGAAAGGAATTAAGGGATGCAACGCTTAGTCGATGTCCCTGAAGATGTCCTCGAGAGGGAGGATCCTGACGTAAGGGAAGTTCGTCATATCGCGCAGTCGTCCCCTCAATTCCTCAAGACGGGCGAGCTCCGCTTCGACGGACACCATTTCAACGTCGGCGACGGCAAGAGCTTCCCTCTCCTCCGCCACCCTCCTTTCCGCCTCGGCAAGGCCAAGTTTAGCCGCGGCGAGGTAACCCTCCAGCTTCTCGATCCGGCTCTTGAAGGAACGAACGCTGCCTTCGCCTTCCTCTAAGGCCTTTCCGTGGCGTTCTCTACTATGGCTTCGGGCCTCTAAGGTCTGCAGATACTCGTCTGCCTGAGCATCAAGGGCGGCACGTTCGTCAGGAGCCTGGGTCTCCAGAAACTCGCGTCGCTTGACATACTTCAGCAACAGCAGAACCTGCCGCGACCATTCCCCCAGTGGGCAGCTGAGCACTTGCAACGCCCCGGTCAACTGCACCACTATAGTATGCACCTCCCTATATGACAGAGAAGGGTCGGCGAGGAGCATGGTCCGTAGAGTGATCAGCATTTGACGGACTGGCGCTTCTGATGACATATGGCTGACTGAGGGCACGACCGGAGGAGTGAATTCCACGGTGCTGTCCACTTCTGCCCACAGGTCAGCGTCCACTGCCGCTGAAGAGGAAGAAAGGGCAAGGGTCAAACCGCCTGGTCGGTGTAGCTCAACCAGAGACCCTTGGCCAGCCACTGCCCGGGGAGTGGACGAGACCATTACCGAAGCCTCCGGTACTCCCGTTATTTGGAGCTCCCCTGCCTCCTCTGCCTCCGCCTGACTCGCTTCGGCCACTCCAAGCAGCAGGGGTGTGGCTGTCGCTGCTCCGGCTAGAGGAGGGGCTTCAAGTAAGGCTGGGCCCGAAGTAGTCACCCATGAACTTCTCCTTCGCGGCTGGGACCCCTCCAGATGTGCACGGAGCCCTGCGAATATTTATCTCAGGAACGGGTCCTCCATCTGGGCCGGCAGCTTTGGAAGAGGTGGAAGGGGGACTAATAGGTGGGGAACGCTTCCTACCTGCACGAGCACCGCAAGAGTCCTCACCTCCGGAACAGAGGTCGGAGTCGGTCCCCCCGCTGGTGGCTGACTGGCAATCGGCCTCCGCTTGGCGATTGCCTTGCGAGAGCGGCCAGACATCTTCCCGATCGTCGACACCGCCTACCCACATGAAATACGGTCAGCCGCCCGTCGCCGGGAATAAATTACGCAAGGACGAGAAGTGGGAAGAGCCATAAAACCCTACTTACCTCGGCCACCGTGAGGACGCGGTCAGCGGGCGCGATCTCTCCTTCCTCCAGAGGCTCGGCCGCCGCCTCGGAAACACTTGAAGCCCCTGCGGCCGACTCTCGATCAAGAGCCTCGAATAGAAGGGCTAGTTTGCCCGAGCCCACATCGACCCCTGCCTGACGGTCGATCGGCGCAACTGGGGTACCCTTGTCCATAGCCTCCGGCAAGTCAAGCCCCTGAAACCCAGAATTGACAAGAAGAGGTCATTAGGTAACCAGGAAGGAGGGGAAGAAGCCGGCCCAAGCAAGCTCACACTTACAGCGGTCTTCCCCACAAAGCTCGGGGAGCCAGCAAGTAAGGGGGCCCCAAAGACCGGCTCGGGTGGCCCCGATGCCCCGGGCACGTCCTCGTCTGGAGCCACTTCATCGGAGGAATAATTGTAGTCTACCTCTTCGCCCGACGATGACCCGACTGCCGCAGGCTCTCCCCTTGCCGGCAAAGGGGTCTCCGCCTCCAGGTCAATGACTAGCGCACCCTCCCTCGGGCCAGATGAGGCTGGTACACCGAACTTCGGCCTCCTCCTCACATATAAAAGCGTCGTCGGGAGTTGCACGCGGGGCCCGAATAGTCCAGCGACTGCCTCTGCTGTGCCTGTCACGAAGAAGAAAAGGGTGGACTACATCAAATTCGGTCGGCTCCCCGAGAACAAATAAGTTGTTCAGGCCGACTAAAGGCAAATACCCTCTTCGGCCCCTACAGCCCGGGATGACTCGCGGGCTTCCTCGACGGGCAGAGCCTTCTCGGGAGTTGCAGCCCTACCCTCGCCCGGAACTGACACGGGTGCCGGTTCCTTTGCGCCGCCCGCGAGAAGAAACGCATCGTCGCCATACGCGAGTGCGAGGCCAACCCAGGAGGCAAATCGATCACGGACGACGCAGGCGGACGATGAACCTCACCAGCTCCGTAACTCGGCCCGGTCTGGGTAGCCTCAAATTCCTCAAAAGACGGGACAGGGGCCACCGGAGGGGCTACCGTCGGAGCCGGGAATTCCCCAGCCCGCCTCCGCTTTGCCGCTTGTAGCCCGGCCACCTTGGCAGCAGCCAACGCCTCCTTAACAGGCGACTTTGCTATGGCCACGGCTTCACCCATGTCAGGCGCAGGCACAGGAGCAGGCTCCCTCGCGTGAGGAACAGGTGTGGGCACGGGCTCTTCCACAGGAGCTAAGACAAAAAAATATTCAAGTGTCAGGGATCTGCTCCAAGATGGAAAATAAAAAAAAAGGGGAGACTTAAAGGACACGGCGATAGTCGAAGGTACTGATCGGCGGGTTGGCTGGGCTCGGGTCGGGCAACCTCGAATTCCTCAAAAGAGGGGACCCGTGGCGCCGAAGGAACGGCGGTCGGGGCCTTGGCCGCCTCTGTTTTTCTCCGCTTCGTGTCCCGCTGCTTGGCCACCTTTGCGGCGTCCACTGCTTTCTTCACGGGAGAGCTTGCCCGGGGCCTCTTCGCTGCCTTGGGCAGAGGAGCCGCAGTCGGGGCTAGTGGCGCGGCTTCAAAATATGCAGGCTTCTGCACAAGCCGAAGGAGATTCCGGTACGTGGCCATTTGCGCGCTATCGGGGTGGTCTGTCAGAAAGGAAAAGAGAAAGGACAGACACGCACTCATGATTGGCATCCAACTATCGGCAAAGGCCGCAATGATAAGAGACGAAGACAAGAGAAAAAAGAGATCAAGTACCGTGAGGGCCAGTATACAGTCGCAGTGTAATCGGCCAGTAGCTCAGGGATGGCTCTTTGTCCCGACGTGCCGCCTCTCGAACGAGCCAGCACACGTCCTCGATCTTCTGGCACCGGTCCGTAAGACTGGCCAGATCCCCGTGCTTCTTCAGGGAGAGGTGGCAGAAGAGGCTGAAGTGGTCTATGCCCCACCCGTCAGCGTAATAGTACGGGATGTGCAGGCGCTTGCCTAGGATGGAGGCCCTCTGATCTTCGATCTTCAGTCCGTTCACCCGGAGAAGGACATATAGCCATGTGGTGTCCCTATAATTCTCGGGTTTCCTCTCCTCCCGCCTCATGAATGTGCGGTATGGGCAGAGCGCATCTCTCTCCGGACGCCAGCTCTTAGCGGGAGTCCCCTCTTCCTCTATGGGAAATGGATAATTGATGAGGTCTAGGCGGTCGCTCCCCACCTTGCAAAGGTCCCTCAGTGTCTTCTGATAGTTGTCCTTCGCCACCGGAGGTAGCTCCACTTTCGGCGTCGGCCTCTTATCCCGGGCCTCCCGACGAGCTGCCATGTATGCCACTACCTCCCTTTCCTGCTTGTTCTTGAGCCGAAGAAGATGATCTGGCTCAATATCAAGTACTGGCACTGGTTGCCGGCTGAGGAACCTCCTTTCGGCGCCATCCCAACAATCGGTTTTGTGCAATCGATAGAAAGCCGTCCGGGCATTCCACCACTTTATATAGTCTTCGATCACTCGGGGCACGTGACCCGGGGCTGGCACCCTGAAGGAGGCGGAGTCCGCCCGGTGGAAGAAGTCCCACCAGCTTCTAGCGTGCTCGGCAACCGCACTTCCCCGGACGTTCCGCGAAGGCAAGCCGAATTGCGCATGATAAGCAGGGATATGCTGGTCATACCCGAAGTTGCGGCCAAATCGGAAGGGGTAATACGGCTCCAGCAGTACATTGTCTCCCTTCCAGAACACCAACACGCTCGGGCGGATAGCCAGCGCCCAATCCCTCAGCTCGGCTCCAGCAACGGGCGCACCACGTTTTCCTGGCTGATAGGGTGGACATACCTCTCCACCTGGTCATCCTTGCATTCCCTCTTATTATTCACGAGGGGGCTTGAATGTGCGGCCAGCGTCCAGAAATGAATAGTACCGGCTGCATCCCGGGGAACCGTGGTCAACCGGCCCCGAATATCATACATCCGCATGGAGGTAGAAGCCGGCTCTGCACTCGCGAACGTCCGGGGACCTCGGCACCAGCCCCCAATCTGAAGGACTCGCGGGGCGAACTCCAGAAACAGTGAACAAACCCACGCGTTGAAGAAATGCAGTGGGCACACGTACCGGGCCTGCCTCGGGAACTGGTGCGTGCTGATGTCTCCCAGTGCCTTGTAAATCAAGCAGAGAGTTGCCGGGCATAGGGAAAGCTTGACACCCCACGCCATCTGGCACGTCGGATAGATGGCATCTGGTCGGATCACTGTCTCGTCCCCGTACGGCATGGCGAATGAACACAGCCAATACGCCAAATAGGCGGCGCAGTGAGTCTGCGGGTCGACCCCCATCGGATTGGCCCCGCTCCGACGACCCCTGGAGGGGATCTTCACATCATGCTTGGGCTTCGCACGCTTCTTGCGAGCAACGGCGGTGCCAACGCAGGGAAAATCTTCATACTGCTTCAGCCCATCATAGAAATATTCCAGCCACACTGCCATACGCACCCGTTTTCTGTCCCCACGGGCGGGCTGCTTCCCCTTGTGCGACAACTGGTACAGCTCCCGGTACGCCTTCATCAGGTACCGGTATGAATACCCCAGAGAATAATAGCCGTCCCCGTTAGTCTCGTCCTTGATCAAGTCCGGGAGGCATACTTCTTCATAAGGCTCTCCGTCAATGGGGAAGCCACTCAGCTGATTGAGACTCCATAAGTCAAGAGAAGTCTCGCCCTCTGCCGTGTAGAAGGTGTTAGTCTCTGCGCTGAATACCTCTATCATGCCGCAACAGAGACCCTTGGAGATGGGGTAGCCATACCGAGAAGCGTACACGCTGTGGTAAATGCCGACCCGGACCAGCAATGGGGCGTAGTTGAACAGTACATACTCGGTGAACTCCACTGCCCCTTCCCGGAAACTGTGAGCGTCTTGAAGCTTCAGCTCCCCGAACCAGCCCAGTGATAGTTCATACTTGAACCTGATGGCCAAACAGTCCAATATGAACGGCTCCTCCCTATAACCCCATTTTAGGGGAGCCAAGAATAAGCCAAATCGGGGCGACTCGCCATGCACCTTCCCCGCAGACATGTCCCACCTTGCCGGCGTGAATTGAGGAGCTCGCACCAGTTTATCTTCAGCCGGCAGCACCCCTTCGATCCCCAGGACCGGCTTCCACTCCTGGGCCTCTCCCACCAGGTACATTGGAATGCTCCTGGGGACGCTGTATAGCAGACTGTCTCGGGCATGCAGGATCGCCCGCTCGGCCGCCTTTATGACGCGATAATCTCGCCCCTCTCGAGAGCGCAAATGCTTCAGAAATCGAACGAGGTGCCTATCCTTCGGAAAATCCTTCCTGTATCCTTCGGTGGCCCGATCGAATGTGAAGCCGCTTTCAACCCTGACAAGTCTACGGACGTCCATGCTTTCACGGTCGGACTCCGACGACTCTGCCAAGGCAGCTATCTCCCCATGTTCGCGGTCCAGGTCCTCCACATTAAGCCACGTGACCGCTGGCACGGGACCCCGCGGGATGAGGTCGGCACCTACAGCTGCAGCAGGAGCAGAAGAACCACTTGGGGCAGCCATTTATCTGCAAAGATACGCAAAACAAAGATCAGAATAAGCCACATGCAAAAGAGAAACGAAGAACTGTAAAGGGGACTTTACTACAAGTAAAATGAACAAGACACTGCCAATTTCTGACGAAATTTTGGCAGAGTTTCCCCTATGCCAGAGGCGTAAGGGAAAACACGGGCGCGCGTCCACAAGGAGTGACGGCCCCAACAAATCATGGTGGGCCCCGAGAGGCAACACCAGAAGCCCGCCGAGCAAAAGTCTTCTTCCCCTGGCTTAAGGCCTCTTCACCGATACGCTGCTCAGTGCCCTCCCCGGCACACCCAAATCAGCCTTCACCGGTACGCCCCCGGGTGCCTTCCCCGGCACACTCGCCCTCAGTGCCTTCCCCGGCACGCTCCCCAGGTGCCCTCTTCGGCACGCCCACAACTGCCTTCCCCGGCACACTTCTAGCTGGCTTCCCCGGCACGCCCCAACGGAAGCTTCACCGACACACCCTCAAGGCCGCTTCCCCGGCACACGCTCTAGGGCCTCTTCCCCGGCACGCTCCGAGGGGTCTCTTCCCCGGCACGCCCTAAGCTCCCGCTCGCCGGCACGCCCTCAAGGCGCTCCCCCGGCACACCCCGTGGTGCTCTCCCCGGCATCCCCGGCACACCTGTGATGCCACCCGTGGCATTCCTCCCCGGCACACCCCAAAGGGACTTCGCCGGCATGTCCATGCCCTCTTCCCGACGCGCTCCAACGCCTCTTCCCCGGCGCGCCCTCACGACCACTCACCGGCGGCCGTCCGCAACGCCGGAGGGGGGGAAGAAGAAGGGGAGACAAAGTGATGAAATAAGAGGGGGAGGAGGCCTAGGCCCTCACCGTGCCCCGAACGGAGAGGATGACAAAAAGGAGGAAAAGGAAAACAAAGGAGAAGAGGGGAGAACAGAGAAGAGAAGGCAAGGGGGAGCCTCCCACGGTGCTGCCCTCACCACGACGACGGCAACGACGAGGGCGACGACCACGGCGATGCCGCTCGGTGACGGAGAAGAAGAAGGGGGAAGAAGGAAAGGGGGGAGGTTCGCCCGCTCGGCCACCAAAGAGAGGAGGAGAGAGGGGAGAAAGGGGGGGGGCAGTTCAAACGGAGTGACCGTTCGAAACACCCCGCCCCCCTTTTATATAAAAAAGGGGGGAGAGAAAAAAGAAAGGAGAAAAAGAAAAAGAAAAGGGGGAAAATAAAATAAAAAAAAGGGGGAAAATAAAAGTGGGGAGAAAACAAAAACAGGGAATAGGAGAGGGAGAAAATAAAAGAAAAAAGGAGGGAGAAAGAATAAAAAGGGAAAAGAAGAAAAAGGGAGAGAAAGGGAAGTAAAAAAAACGAGAAGAAAATGGGGGGGACGAAGTAAAAAAAAGGGAAAGGAGATGAAGAAAGGAGATGAAAGGAGGAAATAGAAAGGGGGAGAAGAGAAACAAAATATATATGAAGTATTAAATAGACACTTATATGTATATATACATACATATACGTATATATATATATATATGCATATATATATACGTCTATATACCTACGTATGCATCTCCTCGCATATGCAGAGGTGGGGGTCAGTAAACGTACAATGATAGGTGTTTTCCCGGGAACATCCCCTCCCCACAATCCTATACGGACGAGCGTCCGCACGGGCGAAAACAACTCTACCCCTGCAACGTTACTCCGGCAAGGGCACCACTGCCCTGCCAAGACCCTCCCAGGGACGAAGCCCCGTGCCTCAACCACCTCCCGTCATACAGAAGTACCGTCACGGGCCTTACGCTCGGGTCGATAAAACCTCTATCTTTGCGTTGGCATTAGCCCCCTTGCCAACGAATAAGTCCCTTTCTGGCGCAAGGCCCCGTGCCCTAGCCACCCACTCCGCACAACATTGCCATTACGGACCCTACGTCCGAATCGGCATAAATTCTCCCGTTGCGCTGGCATTCTATTCTTGCCAACGAATGAACCCTATCTTCCGGCGCAAGGCTTCGTGCCCTAGCCTACACACGCATATCACTCACTCGTCAAAAAAAAAGAGAAAAAAATAAACGGGGTTAAAAATAGAGATACCCCGCCGGACTTGTCCCTACACGGGGACAAGGGTAAAAATGGCAACAACCCGGGTGTGGCGAAAACCAGAAAGGGCGCTACGGGCAAAATCGGGTACCCCGCCACGTGAAAACCCAAGAGGGCGCGTGGGCAAAAGTAAGAGGGGGCCGGTACCGGTGAAAACCCGAAAGGGCGCTTGTATTGGTAATGTGGTACAAAAAAAGAGAAAGAACAGACAAGAAGAGATCAACAAACCAGGTCAGCTCCCGACAGCCTGTCGGCACTGACAAAGAGATAAAGAGACCAAGAGACCAGGTCAGTTCCCGGCATCCTGTCGGCACTGACGAAAAGACTAAGAGACCAAGAGACCAGGTCAGTTCCCGACAGCCTGTCGGCACTGACAAAGAGATAAAGAGACCAAGAGACCAGGTCAGTTCCCGGCATCCTGTCGGCACTGACGAAAAGACTAAGAGACCAAGAGACCAGGTCAGTTCCCGGCATCCTGTCGGCACTGACGAAGAGACTAAGAGACAAGAGGCCAGGTCAGTTCCCGGCATCCCGTCGGCACTGACGAAGAGACAAAGAGACCAAGAGACCAGGTCAGTTCCCGACACCCCGTCGGCACTGACGAAGGGACTAAAAGACAACAAGAGACAACGAACTGCTTCAGTCCCCGACACCTCATCGGCACTGATGAAGAGGCAAAGAGACAACAAACTGTTTCAGTTCCCGATGCCTCGTCGGCACTGATGAAGAGAATAAGAGACCAATATGCTGCTTCAGTTCCCGACATCCCGTCGGCACTGATGAAGAAATCAATGAATCTGGTCAGCTCCCGACACCCTGTCGGCACTGACGAAGAGACTAAGAGACAATAAACCGGGCCAGTTCCCGACACCCTGTCGGTACTGGCAAAGAGATAAAGAGACTAAGAGACAATAAACCAGGCCAGTTCCCGGCACCCTGTCGGTACTGGCGAAGAGATAAAGAGACCAAGAGACCAACAAAGCATGTCAGTTCCCGGCATCCTGTCGGCACTAGCGAAGAGACAAAGAGACAACAAAGCATGACAGTTCCCGGCATCCTGTCGGCACTAACAAAGAGACCAGCAAACAACCAACCAGGTCAGCTCTCGACACCCCGTCGGCACCGACGAAAAGAAAAGAGACAACTACACCCACGGGCACCGCCCGGCTCATCCTTCGCCCGCGCTACCCGTGGGTGGGGGGCATTTGTGGACACCGAAAATTGCACACCCTGATATCCTGCTCGGCCCAACATCAACAACGGCACCGAGTGAAGAAGCCCCGGAGGGACTGGTCATCTGGACTCCCCAAATATGTACACACTGCCGTGAGGCTGTCTCCAGAGTCACGACCGTGAAGAGAAACCAATCACAACAAGCCCCACAATCCATGGGCCTCGGGGAAAACCAAACGGGCCATGACCCATGTCCATAACGGGTTCAGAACGGGCTCAGAAACAAGCCCCCCTAGCCTTCAACGGCACACCCTGGGGCCTTCAGCGGCACACCCAGGGCAATCCAGCGGCACACCCTCCAGGGGTTCGGCGGCACACCCCCCAGGGGGTTCAGCGGCACACCCCCCCCAGGGGGTTCAGCGGCACACCCTCCAGGAGTGTTCAACGGCACACCCTCCAGAAGTGTTCAACGGCACACCCTGGGGGTGGCTTCAGCGGCACACCCCCTGGGGTGTTCAACGGCACACCCTGGGGTGGCTTCAGCTGCACGCACCCCAGGAGCCCTCAGCGGCACACCCCCTGGGGTGTTCAACGGCACACCCTGGGGTGGTTTTAGCGGCACACCCTCCAGGGGTGTGCAACGGCACACCCTCGGGGTGGCTTCAGCGGCACGCACCCCAGGAGCCCTCAGCGGCACACCCCCTGGGGTGTTCAGCGGCACACCCCCAGCGGGGGGTCTTCAGCGGCACACCCCCAGCAGGGGGTCTTCAGCGGTACACCCCCCAGGGGTTCAGCGGCACGGCTTCATGGCCCCTCAGCGGCACGCCCTGCAAGCCATTCAGCGGCACGCCCTCCAGGGGCTTCAATGGCACGCCATTTTGGCTCCCCCACGGCACGCCTTTTCAACTCGCCAGCGGCACAGCGGTGAAGCTTTTCAACGGCAAGACGACGTGAAAACCATGCCCTACGCATCCTTGGCACGCAGTGAAGCCGTCTGAGGTGGCAGCCGATCGTTGGGCCACGTAGCCTACCCCACTGACACCCAGGACGGGGCAGATCAACCGCCATCATCACCAGCCGCTTCCCGCCTTCGACGTCGGTGCCCAAAGGCTCCGGCTGCTCAGAGTATAAAAACCCTCTGCTTTCGACAGAGAGGGGGGGGGACCTCTTTTTGCACAAGAAGGAAGAAGGTGACAGAGAGAGGGAACTGGGGAGAAGGACACAGAGGAAGAAGAAAAGAGAGAAGAGAAGAAGAGGCCCTCCCGGCGTGAGCCCCCTCCGACGACCACCGGGAAGAAGAAAGAGTAAGGGAGAGAGAGTTTGATGTAATAGGGGGGAGAGTTGGGGGCAGTGGCCGGCGTGCAAGTCCCCAACGCTTCCTGTCCTCTTGTATTCCGTCCCCCCCCCCTTTTTTTTATGTTCTATCTTTCTTTAGTTTTCCCCTTTGTCCACGGCCTTGTCCTGGGCATTTTCCTTTGTAATGTGTATGTAGGGCCACGCCCCTTTTTGATTCCCATGAATGAAAACCACCCTCTACGGGTTTCTCTTCGGTTTCGTTGGCTTATGCTAGTTCTTGCGGTTTCCCAATGGGTTGTCCGTTCCTCCCTCCGTTCCCCCCCGTCTCTCCGGTGTTCTTGGGACCTCCATGTTGATATGATTACTCTCCCATGAGCCTTGGCCCAATGGGCCCTTCAATCCCCCACATGGTCCTCCGTTGCGTTCACTGGCTGAGAGGAGGGGGAGACCCTTACCCTCTCCCGAACACCCAGTAACCAAGTGGCCTATCTCTAGCCTTAAAATTCCCCTCTTCTTACCCTGAATGGCCTGCAAGTCCCCCAGCCCATATACTAGCCCTGTTTGAGCCTCCAGCGGTGCACATGCATGGCCATTGACCGACACACCCTGTTCAGCCCTCAGCGGCACACCCTTTGTGGCCCTCAGCGGCACACCTGTTTGGGCCCTCAGCGACACACCTCCATCGGCCCTCAGCGGCACCCCCCCCATCAGCCCTCAGCGGCACACTCACCTTGGCCCCCCAGCGGCACACCTTTCAGCCTCCCAGCAGCCCACTTCTTGGCCTCGCCCCAAGCCCCTTTCCTTCACGTTTTTCGAGGTGCTATAAAGGTGTTGCTCCCCCAGGGGCCCACCTCCAGTTGTCGGGTTCCGCCACTCCATGTGGGCGCGTTCCCTTTATCTCCCTTACGCCCCGGGTCAAGGGGAAATGCTGCCGAATTTTTGTGAGAAACTAATAAACAATTAAAAGAGGCAAAAGGAGGCAACAAACAAGCAAGATAGCTGACGAAACCTTCCAACTCATCAAACCACTGTCGGCATCACGACGAGAACTGAACCGAGCTAACTAACCACCCGGCAGCCCGAGCATCCGACCCACAAGAAAAGAGATCGAACCGAACAAAGAGAACAAAACACGGGAGGAGTTTTATATAAAACCACACGAAAGTTAAGATAAGAAGAAAAGAAAAGCCTTAAAACAAATAATCAAAAAACTGATCGAGCCTCCACCCTCACGCCCCATTGACCTTCAGCGGTACGCCCCTTTGGCCCTCAGCGGCACGCCCTCATTGGCCTTCAGCGGCACGCTCCCTTGGCCTTCAGCGGTACACCCCTTTCAACCCTTCAGCGGTACACTCCCCCTTTCAACCCTTCAGCGGCACACTCCCCCTGAGCCCCCCCCAGCGGCACACTCCTCCTGGCCCTTTCAGCGGTACACTCCTTCCCTTCGCCGGTACACCCTCAGCCAGCATATAGACTTGAGCCAGCCAACGTACAGACTTCATGATAACCAGTGTATAGACTTTGGGCAGTGTATAGACTTCACACCCCAACGTATAGACCTAGCCAGTGTACAGACTTTGGGCAGTGTATAGACTGCACCCCCCAACGTACAGACTTTATGCTGGGCAATGTATAGACTTTGAGCAGCCAGCGTACAGACCTTGAGCCGCCAACGCACAGACTTAGTGATGGGTGAATAGGCAATGTATAGACTTAGACTTTATAGATCACCCCCCTTTACCGACACACCCTCCAGCGGTACGCCCTTTTCAGCCCTCCAGCGGTATGCCCTTCTCAGCCCTCAGCGGTACGCCCCTTTGCCACCCAGCGGTACACCCCCGTTTTCCCCTCCGCCGGCACGCTATATGCATATATATATACAACCTGATAAGGGCATTAACAATAGCAAATAAATTAATAAAAATTACGCTAATTGAAGGACTCCGAATGCGTAATATTGATCACAATAAAAGAGGCGGGAGGGGTAATAGAAAAGGGATAAATAATAAACAAATGACAATAATAAGAATGATCATGAATAAAAAAAGAAGAAGAAAAATCACCCCGGGCAAAGGCACGAACAAACAGCAAACATTGAATCAGAAATCCCAGAATATATAACTAAGAAAACCCCAGATAAAAGACGCTAACATCCACACTGCAGCTCTCTCTCTCTCTCCGGGACCCGGGGCAAAAGGGAATAACGACGCTGCCCTTTCAGGTCAAGCTTGAGTCTCGGGAATTCCCCCGACATGGCCGGGCTTTGATCTAACCTCGGGCTGACACCCTAATCGGACCGAATTTGTCTTCTCGTTCCGGATACCTTCCGAATCTTCATTAAAAATTGCCGCATGCTCGGCAGACATTTGAAGGGATCTACCTCGGCTTTCTCATTATGGCGCTGCCACGGACTTGTGTCCAAATAAAAACGGTTTACGAGTGGCCGACACGGCTGACAGTTTATGGCCTTAATACAACTTTCAGTGTGACCCATCCCTATCTCTCTCGCATAATTAGTGTTACTCCTTTCGGCCGCGGGGCCTCTAATTTCGACAATTAATCAAGGGTATTCCCTCGTATGAGGGATGTAAATGACGTCATGACCTTTATGGCGCGACGGGATTCGGTCCTGACACGAACCACACAATCACCTGACGAAGTCAGATTCGAGCGCACCATGGGCTCTTCGGAGCCCAAATAAATCGTCACCTCGGTGACTGGCACGCCCACGCACTTAATAAACCAACGAACGAACCAGATAATTGTTAAATGAAAAGTGCATCCACAGGAGAACGTGAGACTCCTCTCGATGGAAGAGGGAGGTGACCCGTCGATGGCGCCCAACAGGAACCGGCGGTGAGGCAGGAGCCTCCAAATTGTGATGTTTTTGACAAACAGTCAAGATTGATTTTCATCAATTTTAAAAGTTAAGTTAAAAATCAGCGTATCATAATTTTTTAGGGAGAAATAGTCTTTAAAAAAATGCTCCTAAACATCCCATAAATTATTTGAGTCAAATCCAAACTTGTTCAACGATAACAGATTGATACGAATTTGAAATGAGATATATTCGTATATGTATCTATTAAGAAATTGGATATATCCGTATTTGTATCAGTTAATTTATCAGGGAGAAAAATAGTGTATAGTTGAGGTTGGTTAAGCTAACGGAATGGATAATTATTGAGTTGTTGATTATCATTGACAGCCACGGTGTAGGGGGCTTTAAATAGAATGTGGAGTTGGATCTGGATACTTCGGAGGATCGGATGGTAGCATTCGACAACAGTTACGGATCCAAATATCCGATAGAAGATTAAGATCCAAATTTTGGTTGCAATAATCTATAGCATCGATCTTTTTACCTATGATAATAACATATATAAGAATTCTGTCACGCCCCGAGCGCGAAAGATACTCAGATATGCGCGACGAGTTTATATCAATCATGTCAATCAGAATAGTAGTGTATTCGACACCAAAATAGAGATGCGCAAAATAGAAAGATAACCCAATCCTTTATTTCATAATGGATGGACTATTACAAATCCAATACTCTATTCAAAAAAGAGAAAAGTACATAGTCGACTCAAGAAAATAGGAAAAAGACTAGATGACACTTGGAAAAGCTATAGCTCTTTCACTCTTGACTTTCCCCATCAGATTGACCTTCTTCGTCGGACTTACCTGAAAAGTAGGGAACACACGGAGTGAGTGAACGCTCAGTAAGAAATTATATCTCAAGCGCTAGCAAGGGGTTTAAATAATTACATTTTTCATGAATGTACTATAACTATGCATGCTCGCATAAAACGACAAGATAGAGAGAGAATTTATCAATAAGACGGCAAGATGAACTAGTCATGAGCTTTCAAGAAAAGATAACAAGATATTCAAGCAAGTACTTCTTAGCAAGTCATGTCAAGAACTTTGACTATCATGTATCAAGCAAGCAAGTAATTACCCTTTCTCGGGTCACGCAATTCATGTCAAGTCAAGTACGAGTCAAGTACAAGATTTGTGTGGAATGTCCAATCAAGCTAGTCATGCACTCGGTATAATGCCAGATACCTTATCATTCAACTCCCATGGGCACAAGTACTTTCGGGTGCTCCTCCCAGGACCAGATCGGGCCCTATATGCGCAGGCATTTATCATGTATATTTGACATCCACTCTTGTATATATATATATATAGCCAATAGGGAATTTCAACAATTTAAGCTTGTAGACACGTAGGATAACTTTGAGAGAATGGAGTCCAAAAATACGACATTGGACATAGATAGGCGATAACAACGGTACAATCACGATGAACGATGAAACTAGGTGGAATTAGGTTCCCTTAACTCGGGTACCATGACAAACAAGTATGGACATTCTTTATATAGAATTGAGGTTCACATGAACAGTATATCAAAGGCAAGATACCCTCATTCTTATTATAGAATTGAGGTCCACAAGAACATCAACAAATGGCATGATATCATCATCCCATTAAAAATTCTCATGATATACTCTTTGCATATCATAAGGGCCGGTATACCATGTTTCTTTAGAGTGACATGGCATTCAATAGTGTAATGGGTTTTTAGGGTACAACCAGCTCAGTCGACCTTGAGGGAATCCAAGGTACGAGGAGTCTTACGGAGGTCTCTATGACTAACTCGCTAGTCCAAAGGAACGGAATGTCCAATGGAGAGCTTGTATGTCAATGAGAATTGAGGGTGATCGATAAAACATCATGAAACGTGGGACTATACTCACGGAGTGGAGATATAGTGCCAATATGCATATATATAGATATATTGAAACCATCGGTTATCAGAAATAGGGTAAAAACATTTTTACAGGAAAATAACGACTTAAGTAAAGTCACTACTCAAGTAATTAACGCCTTCAGTAAGGGCGTTTATCTATTTTACATTTTTGCAAATTTTCAATATTTCCGTATTTTACCAAAAACGCGCCCTTGTAAGGGGCGTTTAATTAAAAGTTGACGACGTATGCAATGGTCGTTCATTCTTTACCTCTATTTTTGCAGAATATATATTTTCAGTAATTTATCAGAAACACGCCCTGGACAGGGGCGTTACTTTTCAATTCACGCCCTGAACAGGGGCGTTAGTCAAGTGAGAGACGACCTATACAGGGTCGTGTATTTCAAGAATTTACAATTTTTCAAGTACTGAAATTTCCAGAAAACGAGATATGGTCATGACAGGATAATATCAGAATGCACTGATTTAGAATCATGTTTAAGTGAATATTGGACTAATTAACATGGGTAATTATCAGGTAATTAAATTGACGTATGTGTACAGGGCGTCAAATCTTTTGAATTGACGACCTTGTCAGGGTCGTTTATTTAAATAGCGCCCTAGTCTGGGTCGCGTATAAAATTAGCGCCCTTGGAAAGGGCGTTTCTTTCCAACAATAGAACTTTTAAAACTCGTGAAAACTATATGCATGAACTAATATATATGGTTTAATATAGTTGTTATGGTGATTTGGGCTACAGTGCTTGAGAAAACCTACCTTGATGATGATAAACTGGCGAACTGATTAAGACACGGTACTCTGTTATCAACAGAGTAGGATGAAAGGGCAGAAGTCTTGGTGTAGATTGTCGACAGGTTTTCTTTTCGGCACGATCAGGTGCAGACGTACGCCGATGAAGAACCCACGTTCTTTAGTAGGTTATGATGACTTCCCTACAGAGAAATAAGATGAAGAAACATTAGTTTTTCTTCATAATACTTACTGAAGGTAGAGGAAAGAAGAACTTACCCTTTTGTTCTTCACAACGATAATCTTCTTAACCTGTAAGAAGAGAAGAAGATGAAGAACCTGTTAATGTTCTTCATACCATCGTAAACAGAAAAGAAGAAGAAAGAACCTTGGTTCTTCACATACCGTAGAATAGTCCGAACGCCAAATAGCGTTCTTGGTTCGAGCAGTAGGTTATTTATAGGATTTCTAGAATCCTAATAGAGTTAGTGTTTGATTTGAAGTAATACTTCCAAGATAGAGTTATTACTACATTCGAACTCTTTCTCATAGTTATCAACTTACCCTGGATAGACTCCTGGGTCGAACGAAACTCAAACTGAATTAGCGACCTAGGTCAGGGCGTCGAATTTAAATTGATGCCTTGTCAAGCGTCGTTACTTGTTGAAACGCGTCCACGCAAGGGACGTTACGCTAACTTGCCCTTTTTATTTATTTTGGTCGTTTGAAATTTGACGCCTTAACGTGTGGGCGTCCTTTCTTCAAAACACGCCTTATGTAAGGGCGTTTTCTTGTAAAGTAGCGCCTTTATCTGAGGCGTTATTTCCATCAGGGTTTAATTATTTTTTTATTCCAAGCTCTTTCGTTTATTTATTAAATCTTTTAATCTATTTTGATTTATTTATCCCTTTTAAATTTATCAGGGTTGCTACACCCTCCCCCACTTAAAAAGAATTTGGTCCCCAAATTTCATATCATATATTTACATATGGAGAGTGTAGAGTATGTACCTTCTAAAATAAGTCTGGAAATCGCTTCATCATAGATTTTCTCGGTCTCCCATGTAGCTTCTTGTTCTGAATTCTTATTCCATTGTACTTTTAGCATGGGAATAACCTTATTCCTTAGGGTACGTACTTCTCGATCTAAGATCTTCATAGGCTTCTGTTCATACGTGAAATCTTTCTGGATCACTAGGTCTCCATATTCAATAATATGTGATGGGTCATGTACATACTTCTTCAACATGG
Organism: Amorphophallus konjac; assembly: GCA_022559845.1. Lineage (NCBI taxonomy): Eukaryota > Viridiplantae > Streptophyta > Magnoliopsida > Alismatales > Araceae > Amorphophallus > Amorphophallus konjac. The sequence continues at coordinate 84,875 of JAHNEJ010000753.1, read as the reverse complement.
ATATGTGGAACACATTATGTATCTCGGACAATTGAGGAGGCAATGCGATGCGGTAAGCAACCTCGCCAACTCTTTCTAGAATTTCAAAAGGTCCGATAAATCTTGGTCTAAGCTTGCCTTTAACACCAAATCTTCGTATTCCACGTCCAGGCGATATCTTGAGAAATACATGATCTCCGAGTTGGAATTCAAGGTCTCTCCTTCTTGTATCAGCATAAGCCTTTTGCCTTGTCTGAGCTACTTGCAATCTTTCCCTGATTACTTGTATCTTCTCAGTTGTATCCCTTACCATGTCTGGACCTAACAGTTGTTTCTCTCCAACTTCATTCCAGCACAAGGGTGATCGGCAACTCCTTCCGTATAAAGCTTCGAAAGGTGCCATTTGTATACTTGCCTGGTAACTATTATTGTATGCAAATTCTACCAACGGCAAGTGATCATGCCAGCTTCCATCGAAATCCATGATGCAAGCTCTGAGCATATCTTCAACCACTTGATTAGTTCTCTCGGTCTGACCATCCGTTTGAGGATGAAAAGCTGTACTAAAGTTAAGCCTCGTCCCCAACGAATGTTGTAGTCCCTTCCAAAAATGAGAAGTAAAACGGGGATCTCTGTCAGACACGATTGAAACAGGAATACCATGTAATCTGACTATTTCCTTGATGTATAGTGCAGCTAAGACATCAACTGACCATCGACTCTTGATTGGCAAGAAATGCGCTGATTTAGTCAATCGATCAATGATAACCCATATTCCATCATGTCCTCTTTTTGATTTAGATAAACCCATGATGAAATCCATACCAATATCCTCCCACTTCCATTTAGGGATATCTAGAGGATGTAGCTTTCTAGCAGGCTTTTGGTGTTCCGCCTTGACTTGTTGGCATGTGAGACAACGTGATACGTAGTCTGCTATTTCCCTTTTCATGTTGGGCCACCAAAAATTTCTTTTCACATCTTGGTACATCTTGGTAGATCCAGGATGAATCGTATACCTTGACCTATGAGCTTCATCTAAGACCTTCTTCTTCAATTCGGGGCAGTCCGGTATACAAGTTCTATTCTTGAACATTAATCTTCCATCCGAAGCTAATTGGAAATCCGATTGTCCTTTTAATCTGCCCTTGATTTCTACTAATGTAGGATCATCATCCTGAAGTGCTTGTATCTCAGATAATAAATCTGACTGTATGCTTACATGAGATAATGTGACACATATAGGGTCCGTGTCCATGCTTATATTGAGTTCAGAGAATTGTTCCAGCAATTTCCATTCTTGAATCAGACAATTGGCTAACAGTGCTCTCAGCTTTCGACTAAGGGCATCTGCTACATGATTACCTTTTTCGGGATGATATTGTATATTGAAGTCGAAGTCCTTGAGATATTCTAGCCATCGTCTTTGTCTCATGTTTAGTTCCTTCTGTGAAAAGAGATATTTGAGACTCTTGTGATCGGAGTATACAGTAAACTGTACTCCATAAAGATAATGTCTCCATATTTTGAGTGCAAATACTACCGCGGCCAATTCTAAGTTATGGACGGGGTAGTTCTCTTCATGCTTCTTTAATTGACGAGAAGAGTAGGCTATAACCTTCCCTTGTTGCATTAGAACACACCCAAGGCCAATGCCAGAAGCATCAGTGTATACCTCGAACTTTTCTCCTTCAATTGGCAATGCTAAGATAGGAGCTGTAGTAAGATGATCCTTGAGAGTTTGGAAGCTTCTTTCACATTCCTCATCCCATTCATAACGGATCTCCTTGCGGGTTAACCTCGTAAGTGGCACGGCGATTTTAGAGAAATCCTTGATGAATCGCCTGTAATAGCCGGCAAGACCTAAGAAACTTCAGATCTCGCTAGCATTGGTCGGTCTTTCCCAATTCCTTACAGCTTCAACCTTTGATGGGTCTACAGACAAGCCATCCCTTGATATAACATGTCCGAGAAAAGTCACTTCTTCAAGCCAGAATTCACACTTGCTAAGTTTTACATATAATTGGTTTGTCCTCAATATTTGTAATGCAATCCTCAAATGTTCCTCATGCTCTTCCTTGGTCTTGGAATAAATCAATATATCATCAATAAAGACCACCACGAATTGATCCAAATAAGGCCTGAATATACTATTCATTAACTGCATAAAGGCAGCAGGGGCATTCGTTAGTCCGAAAGGCATAACAACAAATTCATAATGGCCATACCTGTTTCTAAATGCGGTTTTATGAATATCCTCGTCCTTGATTCTTAGTTGGTGATATCCGGACCTAAGATCAATTTTGGAAAAGTACATGGATCCTGAAATTTGATCAAACAATTCATCGATTCTCGGCAGTGGATACTTGTTCTTGATAGTGAGATGATTCAATTGTCGATAGTCGACGCATAACCTCATGGATCCGTCTTTCTTCTTTACAAATAATACAGGCGCTCCCCACGGGGAAATACTTGGTCTAATGAATCCTTTCTTAATGAGTTCCATCAATTGCTCCTTTAACTCCTTGAGTTCAGCAGGTGACATCCTATAAGGTGCCTTTGAAATCGGACCAGCACCAGGGACTAAGTCAATGGTGAAGGCCACTTCTCTTTGCGGGGGTAATCCCGGCAAATCTTCTAGAAACACGTCCGGAAATTCTTGTACCACTAGAATGTCTTCTAGCTTAGCTTCCTTAGCTTCTTTAACTGTGACAAAGGCAAGGAAAGATGTACATCCTTTCCTGATGAGCTTGCTAGCTCGGAGAGCTGAAATAATAGGGGATTTGCTCCGACTCTTGGGGCTAGTAAATATTAGTTCTGGAAATTCCTTGAATGTAACCTTACTATTGCGGCAATCAACCGTTGCCTGATACTTGGATAACCAATCTACCCCTAGTATAACATCATACTCTTTCAGATCTAAACATATGAGATCAATAGGGAGATTTCTACCCTGAACCAATACTTCGCAGTTTTGGTAATGATGTGTAATATCAGTCTCATCATCCAGAGGAGTAGACAAAACTAACTTTATCCATTCCGGTTCTAGGGGTAATGGGTCAGCAAACTTCTTAGAAACAATAGAATGCGATGCACCAGTATCAATTAAGACATATGCATTCCTGGAACAAACTTTCAATGTACCTTCCACTAAGCCGCCTCCTTCTACCTGCTCGGTCTCCTTGATTGCATGAAGACGAGCATTCTTGGTTACTGGGCGCTTCCCGTCAACGGCTTGGTCGTTTAGTAGTGGGCAATCGGGAATCCGATGTTCACGACTCCCACAACGGAGACATGCTCCCAGTTTCCTCCTGCATTCTTCTGCTCTATGACCCGCTTTATCACAATGTTTGCACACTGTATTTGGAGAGGTAGTGGTGATAGAGAAGGGCTTGGTCTTCTTGAGCTTTTGGTCTTGCGAGGGAATACCTCCATTGCTAGGCCTCTTCTTGAAGTTGGGTTTAAAGGAACCCGAACCTGTAACTTGTTCCTTCTTATCCTTACCACGAATCCTATCAGACAGTTCCGTGGCATCTTCTAATAGTTGAGCTCGGCGTACTATCTCCGAGTAGACTTGAATGTCCATCGGCGCCAGTTGAGTAATAGCTTGGGGCCTGAGCCCATTAAGAAACCTCCTAGCTTTCATTTTCTCGGTGCTAACTAGATGCTTAGCATATCGAGACAATCTAGAGAATTGGGCCTCATACTCGGCCACTCACAAGGATCGTTGTTTTAATGTAGCAAATTCTGCAGCCTTCTTTTCCTGAACTCGGTCCGAGAAATATTTCACGTTGAAGTGTTCAACGAATTCTTCCCACGAAACCTGATCTTGATTTATAGTAGTCTCTATTGATTCCCACCAGCATCTAGCATCCCTTTCTAACTGAAAGGTAGCTAATAAAACTTTATCCTGATCCGTGCATTGCATAACACGGAATATACGTTCTATCTCCCTAATCCAGTGTTCAGCGTCATCTGGATCAGTAGAACCCGTGAACTTGGGTGGGTTCATGTTCTTGAAAGTTTGGTGGAGACTTCCTGCTCGTTGTCCACCTCCTCGTGCTACTTGTTGCAGCACTTGAGTCATGCCTTGAAGGGTACGCTGCATGTTGCGCCATTGAGCACGTTCGGCAGCCATTATCCTACAATTACAATAACTAGGTTAATATGTGATTGTATTTAAAGACTCATATACTATGTTAACTTTAACCCTTGGTTCTACCCAATCTCACTGGTTAAAGGTTTGAACATATCCTTGGACTTGGGTTTTCCTAGGAATTGAATACCCTAGGCTCTGATACCACAAAAACTGTCACGCCCGAGCGCGGAAGATACTCGGATATGCGCGACGAGTTTATATCAATCATGTCAATCAGAGTAGTAGTGTATTCGACACCAAAACAGAGATGCGCAAAATAGAAAGATAACCCAATCCTTTATTTCATAATGGATGGACTATTACAAATCCAATACTCTATTCAAAAAAGAGAAAAGTACATAGTCGACTCAAGAAAATAGGAAAAAGACTAGATGACACTTGGAAAAGCTATAGCTCTTTCACTCTTGACTTTCCCCATCAGATTGACCTTCTTCGTCGGACTTACCTGAAAAGTAGGGAACACACGGAGTGAGCGAACGCTCAGTAGGAAATTATATCTCAAGCGCTAGCAAGGGGTTTAAATAATTACATTTTTCATGAATGTACTATAACTATGCATGCTCGCATAAAACGACAAGATAGAGAGAGAATTTATCAATAAGACGGCAAGATGAACTAGTCATGAGCTTTCAAGAAAAGATAACAAGATATTCAAGCAAGTACTTCTTAGCAAGTCATGTCAAGAACTTTGGCTATCATGTATCAAGCAAGCAAGTAATTACCCTTTCTCGGGTCACGCAATTCATGTCAAGTCAAGTACGAGTCAAGTACAAGATTTGTGTGGAATGTCCAATCAAGCTAGTCATGCACTCGGTATAATGCCAGATACCTTATCATTCAACTCCCATGGGCACAAGTACTTTCGGGTGCTCCTCCCAGGACCAGATCGGGCCCTATATGCGCAGGCATTTATCATGTATATTTGACATCCACTCTTGTATATATATATATAGCCAATAGGGAATTTCAACAATTTAAGCTTGTAGACACGTAGGATAACTTTGAGAGAATGGAGTCCAAAAATACGACATTGGACATAGATAGGCGATAACAACGGTACAATCACGATGAACGATGAAACTAGGTGGAATTAGGTTCCCTTAACTCGGGTACCATGACAAACAAGTATGGACATTCTTTATATAGAATTGAGGTTCACATGAACAGTATATCAAAGGCAAGATACCCTCATTCTTATTATAGAATTGAGGTCCACAAGAACATCAACAAATGACATGATATCATCATCCCATTAAAAATTCTCATGATATACTCTTTGCATATCATAAGGGCCGGTATACCATGTTTCTTTAGAGTGACATGGCATTCAATAGTGTAATGGGTTTTTAGGGTACAACCAGCTCAGTCGACCTTGAGGGAATCCAAGGTACGAGGAGTCTTACGGAGGTCTCTATGACTAACTCGCTAGTCCAAAGGAACGGAATGTCCAATGGAGAGCTTGTATGTCAATGAGAATTGAGGGTGATCGATAAAACATCATGAAACGTGGGACTATACTCACGGAGTGGAGATATAGTGCCAATATACATATATATAGATATATTGAAACCATCGGTTATCAGAAACAGGGTAAAAACATTTTTACAGGAAAATAACGACTTAAGTAAAGTCACTACTCAAGTAATTAACGTCTTCAGTAAGGGCGTTTATCTATTTTACATTTTTGCAAATTTTCAATATTTCCGTATTTTACCAAAAACGCGCCCTTGTAAGGGGCGTTTAATTAAAAGTTGACGACGTATGCAATGGTCGTTCATTCTTTACCTCTATTTTTGCAGAATATATATTTTCAGTAATTTATCAGAAACACGCCCTGGACAGGGGCGTTACTTTTCAATTCACGCCCTGAACAGGGGCGTTAGTCAAGTGAGAGACGACCTATACAGGGTCGTGTATTTCAAGAATTTACAATTTTTCAAGTACTGAAATTTTCAGAAAACGAGATATGGTCATGACAGGATAATATCAGGATGCACTGATTTAGAATCATGTTTAAGTGAATATTGGACTAATTAATATGGGTAATTATCAGGTAATTAAATTGATGTCTGTGTACAGGGCGTCAAATCTTTTGAATTGACGACCTTGTCAGGGTCGTTTATTTAAATAGCGCCCTAATCTGGGTCGCGTATAAAATTAGCGCCCTTGGAAAGGGCGTTTCTTTCCAACAATAGAACTTTTAAAACTCGTGAAAACTATATGCATGAACTAATATATATGGTTTAATATAGTTGTTATGGTGATTTGGGCTACAGTGCTTGAGAAAACCTACCTTGATGATGATAAACTGGCGAACTGATTAAGACACGGTACTCTGTTATCAACAGAGTAGGATGAAAGGGCAGAAGTCTTGGTGTAGATTGTCGACAGGTTTTCTTTTCGGCACGATCAGGTGCAGACGTACGCCGATGAAGAACCCACGTTCTTTAGTAGGTTATGATGACTTCCCTACAGAGAAATAAGATGAAGAAACATTAGTTTTTCTTCATAATACTTACTGAAGGTAGAGGAAAGAAGAACATACCCTTTTGTTCTTCACAACGATAATCTTCTTAACCTGTAAGAAGAGAAGAAGATGAAGAACCTGTTAATGTTCTTCATACCATCGTAAACAGAAAAGAAGAAGAAAGAACCTTGGTTCTTCACATACCGTAGAATAGTCCGAACGCCAAATAGCGTTCTTGGTTCGAGCAGTAGGTTATTTATAGGATTTCTAGAATCCTAATAGAGTTAGTGTTTGATTGGAAGTAATACTTTCAAGATAGAGTTATTACTACATTCAAACTCTTTCTCATAGTTATCAACTTACCCTGGATAGACTCTGGGTCGAACTAAACTCAAACTGAATTAGCGACCTAGGTCAGGGCGTCGAATTTAAATTGACGCCATGTCAAGCGTCGTTACTTGTTGAAACGCGTCCACGCAAGGGACGTTACGCTAACTTTCCCTTTTTATTTATTTTGGTCGTTTGAAATTTGACGCCTTAACGTGTGGGCGTCCTTTCTTCAAAACACGCCGTATGTAAGGGCGTTTTCTTGTAAAGTAGCGCCTTTATCTGAGGCGTTATTTCCATCAGGGTTTAATTATTTTTTTATTCCAAGCTCTTTCGTTTATTTATTAAATCTTTTAATCTATTTTGATTTATTTATCCCTTTTAAATTTATCAGGATTGCTACAAATTCAGTAATGAATTTTTTTCAAATTTTGGTCGCAATAATCGTGTCGACGGTCACCCAACCACTTTGACACCTTTTTATATTTTATTATTATCTTAATAGATGTTTATTGAATTAATTTCTGTTATGTCTTAAATCTTATGACATATCTCTCCCAAAAATAATTACAAAACCATGTTTCTTTTTGCCCTTGGAACCCCACATGATGATGAGACGGCATTCCCTCCTACATCCCCCTCTCTCCCTTCTTGGAAAATTTTGTTTACATAACCTTACTATAATGTACACAATTACAATGTAAACTCCCAATTACACAAATAAAGATATATTTACATAATTACTCTACATTTTACACGATTATAACATAATTTTATACAAATGTGTACTGCAAAATGTTTGTAGATATAAGTTACGTGTTACACCAATAAGGTTATATTTATACAATTATATTATAATTTACACAATTAAATTATATATTTACATAAATGTGTAATATAACCCATTTACATAGCAACTCGAATTAAGTAATAGATTAAATTAATTATTTTTTAGCCAAATTTTTACTAATTTATAAAATATAAAAAATACATATTCTGGTAGAGAAATAAAATTCTAACAAATTTGTCAACATAGACAACCCCAAAAAAAATTTCAATTAGGCTCGAATCAAAGGTTTTTTGTTGAACTCAGAAATAGGATATACCGGCACGTAATTGACCTAATTAGATTTTAATTCGAGCTCTAATGGACTCAAATCGAACCCAAATCCCTGATCCACGTAGGAGGAACGTTTTCCCTTGCTTTCCCCTCGAAAAGCGTAACCCTAAACTTCAAATTTCAAACTTTGGCAATGTTTGAATGGGTCAACGGTGATTCTCTCGCAGGAGTGTCTCCACGTCTTTCTCGATCGATACCACGACCCTAGGGACTCTAGGAGCTCTATAAATGAGTGGCCACGCCCTTAGGAAACTTCTTTTTGCTTGGGCGGCCGACGGTGTGCGAGATCGAGCGAGATTTCGTCGAGCGAGATGAGGTCAAGTTAGGGCTCCGACGTCGTCGTCACTCTCTTTGTAACTCGTCCAAAGGTAGGTTTCTCTCAGGCCAAATCTCAATTAATCTATGCCATCATGTGTGTTTTTAAGTGCCCTTTACAATGATACTATTTTGCCCAATTGTAATTCGGTATATCGCATGCAATGTGCCTTTTATTCGGGATGTATTAGTGTTCGCCAGAAGGGCGAGGCTCGGTTCCAGATCGCGGACCTACAGTGACCGCGACTTGGAGATCGCAGCCCCGTGATAGATTGCGATCATCTTGTGTTGTGTTTTTTTAATTGATTCGAAGGCGACATGAACGTGGCTTTTGACAGACCACTACCTAGTGGTCGCGGTCCTGCCCAGACCGTGTTCTACGCCCGAGTTCTAGCAAACCCAATTTTTCCTGTGTACTGTTTCTGAAAAGAACTGATAGACAACATGCTTTTAAGCTAAAGAACGCACTTAATAACTAAGGTTTCATGGAAGAGAGTTAAAATTTAACTAAGTTTCATATCATTTTTCCTTGATCATTACTTCTCTCTCATGCTATATCTGGAAACAAGTAGCTTAGTTGGCGTTGAATCTGTTCACATTTGAAATTCCTGTGCTATCTTGACTAGTTTAGCCAATGTTATTTATTGCATCGTAGGGATGGTTTGAGAGTCATGCCACTCCGACGGTATTGACTTACCAATTACCCCCGTTTTCCGCAGTTTTGAACCCTAAATTTCTTGGGATAGTTAGGACTCTCCGCCGGATATTCTTTCTGTTGGATTAGAACTGCTATCACAAGATCTCCGTAAGACTATGCGAGTCTGGGATTCCAACTAGGATGCCGAGCAGGTTGTACCCTAAAAACCTGAACCTATTGGATCCGATTGGGTTTGAGTAAGGCAGCATGAGGTTATGACTAAGTTCTACCAAACTGATGCGGGATGGGATGCGAACCTGGGACTTTAGCTCGCGGACGTCCCTAAGCGAGGCAAATGCGTGGATCTGCGCGGTTAAGGAACCAGCAATGAATCTCGAGTACTCGGCTCTTCCGTGTACTCGGATTGAGTCACGGGACGGGTTTCACTCTCTCTTGCAGTGGTGATTAAAAATTACTTAAACGAGCTATGACCTATCACATGCAAGCAGCGGCATATAGAAATATACACGAGTAAAGCAAATACCAAGTGGGGAGCGAACACAATACCTCCACGCTCCGGGCGTGAGGAAGACGACCCTAGCCAAGACTCGTACTCCCGGTGTACAGTAAATAAATAATTACAACAGTGAATTTTTATTGCCCACTCTACGCAGGGAGGTAAAAGGCTACAATGGCGATCCGGGAGTAGCAAACTCGGGTTGACGGGCAGCAAGTCGGAAGGGCTTTCGGGCCGAAGACGGCTGCTGGTCTGACCCGGCACTATTCCAACTCAGTTCAGTAACTCAGTTCAGCCCGCTAGACAGTAAGCGAACTCGGCTGTTGGGACGGCAGCTTTCGGTCACCTTCTGGCCGCGACGGTTGGCTGGGACGCCGGTGGAAGACTCCTCTTCAATCTCTGAAGTCAGCGGCGGCTGAATCGACGCCGAGGTAATTTTGCAAGAATTAACTTGTTGCTGCCTCTGCTGGTCTGTTCATGGATCAGATCTGCGCGCCTCCACAAAAATAATTTTTGCGCCCAGATCCGGAGGCGGATCAAGGCGAGATCGGCGCCGTTGAACAGAGGACTCAAAGGGCTACAACATAAATTAATTTCACGACCACCCAGCAAATAGATTAGAAATGAAAACTACTGTTCCCCAAGTATTTCTACTGGCTCGGATTACAGACAATCAGGACGGAACATGATTTACCTAAAAATGAATTTTGACCGATAGGGGAATGGTAGAACTGGATCTTGGGAATTTTATGGTGGGTAGGGTATGAAGTGAGGATCACAGATGAATTTTTTGGTAATTTTTGGAGATGGCTAAGGGGGCAAGAAAAATATAATAACAAGACACTATCCCGCAGATCTGTTAATTGGCAGACTGTCGGGGGTAGAACTAAAAGACTGAAAAAAATAGTAAACAGTGGCGGATTGGCACGAAATTTAAAATGGGAGGAGGTAACAACAAGGGGGATGATCTCTCAAAATTTCAAGATCATCAGATACACGGATTGGGAGGACCAACTTTTTCTCTTAGCTTTTGTTCTGGATCTCGAAATCTTGGACATCACTTCAAAGAATGGGTTGTGGCGGCTCGACGGCGACACGAACGGAGGCGGCGGCGGTGGTTGCTGGAAGTCCCATTTAGCAGAGGTGGTAGATCTTAGAGTCACACCAAGATTAGGGCTTCACACCCTAGAAATGGGCAACAATCACTGCTGCAAGGGGAGAGGAGAGAGGGGCGCCCTTGGGGCTCTCTTGGATTTTCCAACAATTCTTCTCATTAATTGTATGAAATATGGAAATACAAGGCTTATATAGGAATAGATAAAAGACCTAAACTATCCTTAGATCTAAGGTTAGGGAGGGGCAAATAAGGGATAAGAAAATTATTCTCCCATGTGGTCAAATGGCCATAAATAAAAAATTACAACATGAATAAAAAACTTATAAAGGGGGGCGCCCCTTTAAAAAAGGGGAGAGAAGTTTGAATTTCTTCCTTCCTCTCCTTGGTCCAAGTCCAAGGTGGACCATGGACCAGCCCCACATGGGCCCTAGAGCCTAGGTGGACCAATGGGAAAGGAGATGGGGTCCCACCAGGCCTACAAGGCCTTTTTGTAAAGAAACCCACTAAAACCTAAGGACTCACACTTTGGCTTATAATTGCCATACAATTGCAAACCCATTTAACACAAGGATATAAATATAAATAAAAAGGTTAGTGCTTCGATGTCCCATCAATTCTCCCCGAGTGGGAAGAACTCGACCCCGTCGAGTGAGGGGTGCAGCTGTTCACTTGGCTCTGCGGATCCGTCACTGAACCAAAAAATGCGGAATACGCTCCACTCCAAGTAATCGTCACATGCTCATCCCGTATATCTTCCATATGCTCACGCTGCTGTGGGAATGAGGCTAGTGGCGGACACTCCGGGGTGGGGTCACTCTCAAAGGGAGGAGACGGCTCAAAGACTCACTAGGAATCACCGCGGAGTCCCTATATGTGACTAGATCCGAGATATTGAGGTAGAGCTGATCCGAAATTCTGGCAAGTCTACAACGTATGCAGTAGACCCAACTTGCCTCACACTCGAAAGGGGCTGACATCGCGAGCTGACATTAGACCGACTATGCGACTCCTAATATGCTCGACACATGCATGTACAGACTCTGAACAAATAAAGAAAAACACAGACTCATACAAGACTCTAAATAAACATACTGTTAGACCGACCCATACATATGTAATGGTAGACCAGGACATCTGAATGTGTGCCATGCATATACACGACGCAACCTAATATTGGTGGAATGGAATCCTAGACATCCTAACATGCACCATTCATACACTGACGACCCTTTGGATTTGGAAGGTTTGGGTGGACTAGGAGAGCCGAATTCACCTTCTTCATCACCCCTATATGCATGTATCTCTTGCCAATGAACGGGCCCCTGGCGGAGTGTAAGTGGGCTGGCTCGAGTGGGAGGGGTGTGATAGGGGACTTCCCTGATAAGGTGAAATGGATAAGGTGGGTCATAAGGTTCACTTGGGAAGGGGTCGAAAGGGTCAAAAAAAGTGTGACCCCTTGAGACGGGTTCCCTCATGACACGGTCCCATGTTTGGAATTCTTGAATGTGTAGATGGTCACCTTCATGCATTGTAGTAAGTGGGACGGTGATCTCATGTAGAAAATATGGGGTCCTCCCTTGAGATAAGTGTAATGAAATTAGGCTCATCAGGAATGGGGAGGAGCAAAAGGATCTCCGTGGTGACATGACCCACGGTGCACATGGAGGTAATAGACCCCAATACCGGATATGTGAAGCTACGACTATTGAGTTGGTCGAAGCCTGGGGCCAACATGTTCGTCAACTTCCATTGTCAGTCTAATCCCTTAATAAGGTCATCTAATGTATCAACATGGTGACAAGATCGGAATGTGATATGGAATGAGTTGACTGGCACTAATGATAGTGTGGGGTCCACGGATGGGTAGCAAGACGGTCTCGGGACCAAGCCTATCTTGAGCCAACTAAGTAGTGGCTCGGCGATGAATAGCTTTCCCGTTAGAAGCACAGGTGGCTCTGGCTGAGGTGGCTCCGACTAAAGATCGGAAGGTGAGGGTGGTGGCAATGGAGCTCTCATGGGTGGAAAAGGAATGTTTTCCCTGAGGGGAAGAGGTCCTTGGGGTGGCCCTCCTCGGCATGAAACATCTCCCTCAGATGGGGAGAGGACGTCCTCTATGATGGGAGAGGACTTGGGGACTCCGTCGATGGCACTAGGTTCAGACTACCGGCTACGACCTCCTTAGGCTCGGGCAGGAGTCACATCCACATCCTATCCCTCCTATCTATCCGATCCATGAACATTTGCAAGAGATCGTCTAAGGTGCGGTTTGGACTAGGGGCATCGTGGTGAGTTTGCTCATATTCAATTGGCCTAGTCTTGGGTCTAGGCTCATCTACGTACGGGGCTCTTTGCCTTCGACTATGACCCACTTGATTGGAGGTGACTGGGTGGGGTCGGTTGGAGGTGATTGGGCCAGGTAGGTAGACCCTTCTAAGCTCGCCCTTCATCTCACGCTAGGACTCTATAGGCCATTGCCTCCTAATTTCCCTCAAGCATTCTATATCCCTCCATTTTTCGACGGCTTCGTGAAAAAGTCGCTTTGTGGCAAAATCAACTTCTATGGCATCGGACATAATGTAACACTCAAAGTAGTTGTCTATAGCGGCTTCCCACTTTAGGTAGTCGCTCGGGACTTTGGAGCCATAGAAGTTCGGGGCTTCGAGCCTACGGAGGTGGAAGGGTTGGGTTCCCCATCCTTGGGTGTGTCGCCACCATTCATACGACGTGGGCTTTTTGGGATCCATGGGACACGGGGAGCTATAGGATGGCCATGCCGACACTTGGTGCAGGACAAACCGACTAGACACGACCCTAAAACAACAATGTAAAATTGGAATGCAGACTCGACTACAAACCTAGACTCAACCAGTATCCGGTACGTGGCGGAGGTTTTATCCGAATATCACACTCACGCAAGTGTGTACCTTCCCAATAGGCGTAACCTATTGTTCCGGAGACACCTTTTGATATACCGAATAGAGAGACGCAATGAGACACCTTGGACTGACTATCATAGACTCGACTTGCTCTGATACCAATTTGATGCAGGACGGGACGCGAACCTGGGACTCTAGCTCACGGACGTCCCTAAGCGATGGAAACGCGTGGATCTACGCTGTTGAGGAATCGGCAATGAGTCTCGGGTACTCGCCTCTTCCGTGTACTCGGATTGAGTCACGGGACGGGTTTCGCTCTCTCTCGCAGCAGTGATTAAAAATTACTTTAACGAGCTAGGACCTATCACATGCAAGCAACAACATATAGAAATATATACGAGTAAAGCAAATGCCAAGTGGGGAGCGGACACGATACCTCTACGCTCCGGGCGTGGGGAAGACGACCCCGGCCAAGACTCGTACTCCCGGTGTACAGTAAATAAATAATTACAGCAGTGAATTTTTATTGCCCACTCCACGTAGGGAGGTAAAGGCTACAATAGCGATCCGGGAGTAGCGAACTCGGGTTGACGGGCAGCAATTCGGAAGGGCTTTCGGGCCGAAGACGGGCTGCTGGTCTGACCCGGCACTATTCCAACTCAGTTCAGCAACTCAGTTCAGCCCGCTGGACAGCAAGCGAACTCGGCTGGTGGGACGGCGGCTTCCGGTCACCTTCTGACCGCGACGGTTGGCTGGGACTCCAGTGGAAGACTCCTCTTCGATCCCTAAAGTTGGCGGCGGTTGAATCGACGCAGAGGTAATTTTGCAAGAATTAACTTGCTGCTGTCTCTATTGGTCTGTTCACGGATCAGGTCTGCGCGCCTCCATGAAAATAATTTTTGAGCTCAGATCCGCAGGCGGATCGAGGCGAGATCGGCGCCATTGGACAGAGGACTCAAAGGGCTACAACATAAATTAATTTCACGACCATCCAGCAAATGGATTGAAAATGAAAACTATTGTTCCCAAGTATTTCTGCTGGCTCGGATTACAGACAGTCAGGACAGAACAGGATCTGCCTGAAAATGAATTTTGACCGATAGGGGAATGGTAGAACTGGATCTTGGGAATTTTATGGTGGGTAAGGTATGAAGTGAGGATCACGGATGAATTTGTTAGTAATTTTTGGAGATGGCTAAGGGGGCGGGAAAAATATAATAACAAGACACTATCCCGCAGATCTGTTGATTGGTAGACTGTCAAGGGTGGAACTAAAAGACTGAGAAAAATAGCAAACGGTGGCGGATTGACACGAAATTTAAAATGTGAGGAGTTAACAACAAGGGGGATGACCTCTCAAAATTTCAAGATCATCAGATACACGGATTGGGAGGACCAATCTTTTCTCTTAGCTTCTGTTCTGGATCTTAGAATCTTGGACAACACTTCAAAGAATGGGCTGTGGCGGCTCGACGGTGGCACGAACGGAGGCGGCGACAGCAGTGGCTGGAAGTCGCATCCAGCAGAGGTGGTAGATCTTGGAGTCACACCAAGATTAGGGCTTCACACCCTAGAAAGGGGCAGCAATCACTACTGCATGGGGAGAGAAGAGAGGGGCGCCCTTGGGGCTCTCTTGGATTTTTCCAACAATTCTTCTCATTAATTGTATGAAATATGGAAATACAAGACTTATATAGGAATAGATAAAAGACCTAAACTATCATTAGATCTAGGGTTAGGGAGGGGCAAATAAGGGATAGGAGAATTATTCTCCCATGTGGTCAAATGGCCATAAATAAAAAATTACAACATGAATAAAAAACCTATAAAGGGGGGCGCCCCTTTGAAAAAGGGGAGAGAAGTTTGAATTTCTTCCTTCCTCTCCTTGGTCCAAGTCCAAGGTGGACCATGGACCAGCCCCACATGGGCCCTAGAGCCTAGGTGGATCAATGGGAAAGGAGGTGGGGGTCCCACTGGACCTATGCGGCCTTTTTGTAAAGAAACCCACTAAAATCTAAGGACTCGCACTTTGGCTTATAGTTGCCATACAATTGCAAACCCATTTAACACAAGGATATAAATGTAAATAAAAAAAGTTAGTGCTTCGATGTCCCATCACAAACTCTGTCCAGATATCGGCCTTCGGAGGACCGCGACCATCAGGTAGCTGACGGCCGACAGACCGCGACCTCCTTTCCTTGGGCCTGCGTGCCAGTCCTATTTTCAGTCAACTGAACCTTATTTCAGTCGACTGATGAGCCCCAGGTCGACTAATTTCTCTATTTTTAGTCGACTGAACCTTGTTTCAATCGACTGATATTGGCCAGGTCAACTGATTTTCCTTGTTTCAGCAGATCGAACCATGTTTCAGTCGACTGAAATGGCTTCTGTCGATTGCTTGTCATGACCTGGACGCAGTTCTGCCTAGACCGCTACTGTGAGACTACGGCTCTCTCTTGACCGCGTTCTCGTTCCCTGCCTTATGAGTCGATGCATCTGTCTAAGAGAGTCGACGTAGACCCCTGTTTGACCCTCTTCTGATCGCGGCCATACCCATACCGCTACCTTAAAATAGTGATTCTCGGTTGATCGCGACCTCTTCCAGTTTTCTTGAATTTTAGTGGTTCTTTTGTTGTGTTTGAACTTTGATAGTTTTAGCCTCTCCGGGCTACTACCTTGAATTGTGCACAACCCCCTTGATGTTACATTCTCGAAATCCTTGGTTTTTAAGTCATAACTCTATGACTTATCCCCTTGATCTAATGAACTTGAATTCCTTTTAAGGAATTATCTTCACTCTTAATGCTTGGTTACTTTAGTTTACCCTTGGAACTCTTGGCTGGAAATAAATGAATGTCTAGATTTTTCTTGGGATCTTTGATCCACCACTCAATGCCAACACATCATAAAGAGCCCGGTCTGGTCCTAGGAGGAGCGCTCGAAAGTACTTGTACCAATAGAAGTTTGTAATGACAAGGTGTGACATTACACCAAAGTACTTGTTAACGTGTTGATCTATGACATTCATCTCTATATGAAATTTGTGACTCTATATGACATGATTGTACTTGCGTGCTTATTACGGCCAAATACATGATACTTCTTGCTATATACTTGTTTATTTTTCAAAAAAATTATGTGATCTAATAGACTCGTCAATTAGGGTTGTCAATGGATTAGACCGGCTTGATAGGCCTATGGGTTTCGCTTCATTCTAGACTGGGTAGGCAAGCCCTTTTCGGCCCGTGGGCCCTTAATTAATTGGGTCAGTGTGATCTAATAGACCCATTAATTAGGGCCGTCAATGGATCAGGTCGGCCCGATAGACTTACAGCTTGGCTTCACTTTGGGCCGAGCCGCTAGGCACTTTTTGGCCTTCAAGTCCTTAGTTGAACTTAAAAGTCCAACCCAACTAGGCCTGTGGGCTAAGCCTAGACTTTAAATTCAATACTTAGAATAATCATATTTGGTAATAATTTTAGATGGGATATGAGAAGGAATGATATAATAATTTTTAATATAATTTTTTATTAAAATTATAATTTAAATTATTATATTTAATATAAAAATTAATTTTATTAAAATTCATTAAAAATAATTATTTATATTTTTAAAAAATATGTGATCTAAACTAATGAATCATATTAACATTAATAATTCTATTTACATGAACATGAGATTTACCCATTTAACTAAACACCTTAACTAAGTTAATGAATCATATTAACACTAATAATTCTATTTACATGGACATATCAAAAGTAAATATTTTTTATTTTTTTATCTCAATACATAACGCTACCATATTGCACTGTGCCATGTTGACATGATCGATAACCTTGGTTCATTTAGATTCTTTTTTTTTTGCATATGTACTCACGTTAAAAGTGAATTTGTACAAAAATCTTTGCTAAATTTGTTGTTACTTGTACACGTGTATTTAATGCCACCATATCGACTATAGTAAACTTTTGTCAAATGTCTGTACTATACTCTAAGGTTTGTCAAATCGAGATGAGACGGGTCGAATCGCTCGTCTCGTCACGTCCCAGTCACAGATCGGGACGGTCGATCTTTAGGACTCAATCGAGACATTTTATATTTTATTTTAATTTTTTTTAACAAATCAATTTTGTAAGTTGATTGGTTGAGGGTCTCACGCTTAAATAGTGAGGTTCTGGATTCAAAATATACTTCTGATGTGTTTTTGTTTGATTTTTTAAAAAGTTATAATAAAAAAATATTTAAAACAACGATGAAGTTGGGATTCGAACATAGGGACACCCGTTTAAACCACGCAACAACTAATCAACTAAGATTGAATATCATTTGAATTATTTTGTTCCGTTATATATATATATATATATTATGGTTTGTCGTCTTGGTACGTAATGGTACAAACCTGTACTGTCCCATCCCGAGCTGTGACTGGGATGGTCGATTCGACCGGGACTGCGAATCATGTTATACTCCGTCTCTCTTTCTACTTTTGATCCAGGTTTGACGTCCCGGTCCGGGTCGCCCCGACCCGCACGTCCCAACCCGACCCAAGCGGTGGGCGGGACGCCCGGGTCGTGGGTCGTGACTGAAACGCTTCATTATTTTAATATTTTATTTTATATATATTATATATATATATAGAGTCTTTTTTATTTTATTATATATATTATATATATTATATATAAAAAATCTTTTTTTATTTTAATATTTTACGAGATGGACCGAGACGGAGCGAGACGGGACCGACCCGACCCGTCCCAGGCCGTGACCGGGACGGGCGGGTCAATCGAGACGGCAAACCCTGCTTTTGATTGAGATATTTTAAAATTTTTCTACCTCTGATTAACTATAATTAAATAAGATTTTCTAATGGTGTACTAATACAAGGTGAAAGTCGGGGTGTGGGTGACATCAAATTTGTAGAGGGTATATATACCGATATAAATTCAAGATAGATTGTTCTACATAATCACTTCAACGAGGGTAAATATGCAAAAACCATTCTTTCCACCCAACCCCTCCGCCCTCTATGTAAAATTTTAAATACCCCCTCTAAAGCCCATCGCTTCGTCACATTATTGTTTGTGTTGCAGGAATTCAACAACGCATTTCTAGCTCAACTGACCGTTGGCAACAAAGTTTGCCGACACGGCCGACCCGGTCACGGTGCGGGTCGGGTTGGGTCGGCCGGGTCGCACAGCGACCCGGTCCGCTCCCTCGGGCTCTCGGCGCATGATTTTTTAATTTTTTTAAAATTTTTAATAATTTTTTTTGAAAGATTAAATGTTATATATATTTAAAAATATTAGAATGTAGAATTTTTTATGATAATAGATCCATACTAAATTACATATAAGTAATTATATAAAAATTACATTTTACACCGTTTAATTAAACATCATATTATATATAATACATAAAAATTTATTTCAATTACTAAATATGTAAAAGTAAATAGTGACATAATAATGACATTCATTCATGAAGTATAAAATATAAAAACTCACTAATCCTCGTCATCTGTGAAGCCCGAATCCCAAAACTCACTCATCCTCCTCATCTGTGTAGCCCGAATCCCAAAACTCACTAATCCTCGTCATCAGTGAAACCCGAATCCCAAAACTCACCAATCCTCGTCATCAGTGAAGCCTGAATCCCAAAACTCATCATCAGATACATGAGACTGATCACCCGTATAATCTAACTCTATCCTAGTGGGTGGAGGTACATGTGGGTGGGACTGAAAATATGTAACCATCTGCACAAATGATGGGTCATGTGCTGCGGTGGAGGGTACATGAAAATCTGTAAAAAAAAGTCCTCACTGCATCTATAGCTTCAATTCTATCATGTGCGACTGGTGCTGGTGCTGGTGCTGCTCGAACTCTGGACGTGGAGAAAGATCCTGCTCCGCCCTGTGCTCGTGGTGGAGGTACCCGGGACGTAGAAGAAGATGTCCTGGGTGTGCTATAAGAACCGTATCTATCTTGTAACTGTGTCCGAAAGGAATGTCGGACATCTCCTGGAACTCGGTTGCATGCACGAACATCGCGTCCCACTCCCGCAAGGTGCTCCGCAAACCTGTGTATGCCGGTGACGCGATGTTCGCAGTATGTACAGTGCACATGTCCATCACCCTCAACAGAGTATCCATGCTCCCACGCAGGGTGACGCCGTCCGTCCATGATGACCTGTAAATGATGTAAAAGTTTACATTAGTGATTTCAATGATAAGTACAGAACTCTATATATGAAGAAAATCTACAATTAATTATTAGTTAGTTATAAATATAACCAAATGATACATACTAATTAAGAGTATGGACCCAAACTGGGTCAGTGCCCATCTCCAAATAATTTGACATTAAACGTGGTACGCAGATAGGACAGATAGTCTTCATAGCGCATTGAACTTGAATAGTTCTCCCAGTACATGCGTACGTAGTATTCATACTGCTGCGAACCTTGTGCGTACACGACCTCTACTGACGCAGCTGCGGCATAAGGATATGGATACGATGGAAAAAATGAACTACTGTTTTCTGAGTCGCCATGATACATCGACTGTTGCGGCCATGACCGTCCATACGAGCTTCCAGATCCCTGGGAGTCATGTGTGCTCATGCTCTCAAAATCAGACAACATGCCTTGATAGCTGGTACTGTCTGCAACCGAACTTCCATAGTAGGGATCCCAATTATCAGCTGCCCGTCTCGTCCCTGCCGGTGGAGCACCGTGGTCCTCATCTTGTGTGGCATGTGTGAAGTGCTGCTCCTCTGTCCATGCGACATGTTGACGGCCCCCACGACCTCTACTATGACCACTGTTGTACTCTCTGCCACCAGCACTAGTATCCTCACCACGACTCTGTTGACCACCTTCACCACCGCCACCTCCATGGGATGAAGACCCTCTCGGTGTACTATCATCATCGGAGTCATGACTCCCACTGCTGCGGGGCCCAATAGAGGGCTCGGGAGTGTCGTCATCTACATTGGGATCTAATATCTCTATGTCTGCAATATCTATCGGATTTAATGGTGGTCCTTTGTCCTTCTTGCTGGTGAATAATGTGGTCCATGATGATTTTTTCTTCTGTGGAGCAGGGGGCGGCTTACCTGCTGCATGTTGTGTCCCTCTAGATGCCTGAGAAGCAGAAGCCTGCTTAGATAATTTTTCAACTTACTTTCTATTGTGTAAGTCTGTACGTATACCTGAGACGACTGATTGGGTGTCTTAGATGTTGAGCGTCGTGGCACAACAGACTGAGATGGTTTTTCCGATGCTACCGAAAACTACACAATTGAAAGAATAATATATTCAATTACCAATGAAATATAACAGGACAAATGTAGAAATGACAATATAATTTCACATCTCTAAATGAGGAACTCCCCCTAGCCTCTCTTGAAGTTGATAACCTTCTTGGTTCCGCAGATATTGAATACCGCGGTGCAGCAACTCGGGACCACTGTTCTCCCGCAATATTGTCATTTTTCGGACTGACCTGTAATATATTTCTTACATCATCATACATCAATATATGACTACGATATCTAATGAAATTTACGATTCGATTTTCATGTATTAATTCACCTGAGGTGGCTCTTGACGCTCAATTGATGGAGGTTGCATCAATCGCTCCCATGCTGTATCATCGTACGCATACGATGTGTCTCCACCCCCAATGACGGGGTCTTCATCTAAATTAACTTCATCATCACGTCCCGTTGCTGACTCGTCACCACCCAAATGCACATGGATGTCATCTCCCTCCCCCATTGCCTCTTATACAGCTGATGCGAGAAAAGTATTAGGCCGTGGTATCTCGCCAGGTTCTTCAACCTCCTCGTCCAATTCTGCCTCACCACGCTCGGTTGTGGCTCTTGCAACCCATGCTACCATAGGGTCATCATCGTCTCGCAAGTACACAGCATCCGTTGGGTCGTAATCTCCCTTTCCTCTCCTTGTATCCATTTGCACATGCCGGACCTTTAGTCTCATGTTGTAATGAACATACACCATTTTGTCTAGCCTGCGGTGTGTCAGCCTATTCCTCAGCTTACTATGCAAGAAGGAGAACGTCGACCAATTCCGCTCACACCCACTCGACGAGAATGTTTACGATAGAACTCTCATTGCGATCTTCCTTAATACGGGTACACTTGTGCCGTAATTTAGCCACCACTCAGCTGTGTTTAAGACAGATCACGTACAATATAATAATTAGATGTAAAAATTTAGGCACATGGGTACACCCAGCAACCTCAGAGTATCCTGCCCCCGGCTCCTCCTGCCAAATACTTCTTCAACCGAGACACCCCTCCTCCCCGGTGTTCTATTTTACAAAAGTTACAACGCCAACACCTATGGTTGCCATCCAACAAAACTCCGTGTGACCACCCAATATCATTTGTTAGTTCCTTAGGAGTCATAGAGTGCTATCTCCTAAAATTAAGAAATTCAAATTATGAAAATATATTATTTCCCATCTACAACTAACAATGAACATCATTTCATTATTTGCATACCATGCAAGACTAAATTTAATATTTAATACATCTTAATATAATTTAGTTCAAAATAATATCATTATTTTTATAACATACATATAAGGTTAATATTTATAATTAATACATATATATTAACTTTAAAGTTATTTATCACTAATTAGATATTTAAAATTACATCTCTAATTAAATTACATGACACATATAATTTATAAACATCTCTAAATAATTTACATTATACATATAAATTAACTTTAAAATTATTTATAAAATATTCAACACTAAATTTATATTTACATTAGATTATATTACATTATACAATTAAATTAACTAATATACATTATGCATTTAAAAATATTTTACATCTACAACTAATAATGATATTAATATTAGTATTTCTACAACATGCAATACTAAATTTAATATTTAATATTACATTTAAATTAAATCTAATATTTAAACATGAATTAAATAACACATCAAAAAATAAATTTATTTCTACAACATGAATTAAATATTATTTATATTAATTCTACAAAATGAATTAAATAATACATTATCAAAATGATATTTCTGCAACATAAATTAAATAAAAATTATATTATTTATATAACATGAATTAAATAATACATTAACAATAATAATAAATAGTCTAATAAAAAATTTTCCTATATTTTTTAGATTAAAAATAAACTAAAAAATTAAACAACCCCCCCTCCACCCCTCACCCTCCCCGCCCCCCACCGGCAGTGGCGGCGGCGGTGCAGACGCCCCCCTCCCCCTCTCACGGTGCCCACGCCCCCCCTCCCCTCTCACCCTCCCCCTCTCACGGTGCAGACGCCCCCCCTCCCCCTCTCACAGTGCCCACGCCCCCCCCTCCTCACCCTCCCCGCCCCCCCACCGGCGGCGGTGCCAGTGCGACGCCCCCCCTCCCCCTCTCACGGTGCCCACGCCCCCCCTCCCCCTCTCACAGTGCCCACGCCCCCCCCTCCTCACCCTCCCCGCCCCCCCACCGGCGGCGGTGCCAGTGCGACGCCCCCCCTCCCCCTCTCACGGTGCCCACGCCCCCCCTCCCCCTCTCACCCTCCCCCAGCTCCCTCCCCGCGGCCAGATCTGGCGGCGGTGCCAGTGCAGAGGCCCCCCCCCTCACCGTCCCCCACCCCCGCGGTGGCAGACGCCCCCCCGCTCACCGTCCCCCACCCCCGCGGTGGCAGACGCCCCCCCTCCTCACCCTCCCCCACCCCCCGGCGGCGGCGGCGGCGGTGCAGACGCCCCCCCTCCCCCTCTCACGGTGCCCACGCCCCCCCTCCTCTCACCCTCCCCCACCTCCCTCCCCGCCCCCCCACCGGCGCCGGTGCCAGTGCAGACGCCCCCCCCCTCACCCTCCCCCACCTCCCTCCCCGCCCCCCCACCGGCGTCGGTGCCAGTGCAGACGCCCCCCCCTCACCCTCCCCCACCACCGCGGTGGCAGACGTTCCCCCTCCTCACCATAAAAAAAAATTTAGGGCACCTACCTCTGATCGCCGGTAGTCGCCACCGTCCGGTGCCGTCCGCCGCCGCTCTGCACCGCCCACACCCGCCGGCCACCGCCTTCAAGCCGCTGCGGATGCCAGACACGCCCGCACCCCGGCCCGCTAAATGGGCGACCCGGCACGTACGCGCCGTCCCGCACGTACCACACCGGGCCCGCCTCGACCCGCTCCGGTAGGCGGCGGGACGCACGGGACCATGCGGTCCAGTGCGTCCCGGCCACGACCCACAGCCCGTGCGACCCGGCGCCCGCCTTGGTCGGGTCGGGTCGTGGGGGTCGGTGCGGGTCGGGGCGGGACGGCAAACCCTGGTTGGCAATCTATTTTATTTAGGGATTAACCCCTCCAATCTTGAAATTTATCTATAATATACAGTCTCAAGTTATTTGGAGAACACTCCGAAATGAGAATTGAGCTCTTCAAATTTTCAGGGGAAAAAATACCTCTAAAAAAGTGTTCATTACAGGGTTTTACGTATCGATCTAGCACGAGACGAATCACCCATATGGGACCGTGCCAATTAGCAGGCGGGATGGCAGGCGCATGGCACGTGGTTGATTCGCATTGGACCACATGGGACCATGCATCCAGTTAGGTACTAGACTAGTTCGTCATGGGACCGGCCTGGTACGTGCGGGCCGACCGGCTCGTGCCGCTTTGACATTAAAAGTCGGCCATGGGTAGGGGGTGGAGGCGTCTAGCGCAACGGCGATGGACGACATTCAGTGACAGTGCAAGCAGCGATGAAGGCTGGCAAGTAACATCCAAGTGGCAGGGATCGACGATCGGAAGCCTCCGACGAGATTTTTTTTTTGTATTATTTGTTTGTAGAGAGGAGGAGGGTGGCGGGGGTGGTGGATGTGTGGGCGGAGGGGTTGGTGGAAGTCAGTGGGAGGGTCGTGGGAGGGCGGAGGTGGGCGGTGGGGTCAGTGGAAGGGTAGGATCTGGCGGCGGACGGTGGTGGGAGGTGGTGGGAGGAGGGATGAGGGGGGCAGAGGGGTGGTGGGAGGGCGGAGGAGGGCGACGGGGGCTGTGGGAGGAGGGATATGGACACTTCCGCCTCCTCTGCCCTCCCACTGGCTTGATCTGGCTGGTGGGAGGCTGGAGGAGGCCGTGGTGGGTGATGGGAGGCGGTGAGAGGTGGGATGAGGGGGGCGGTGAGAGGGCAGAGGAGGGCGGCAAGGGCGGTGGGAGGGGGGTCTGGTCAGGGGAGGCGGTGGTGGGCCGTGGGAGGTGATGGGAGGTGGGATGAGGGGGATGGTGGGAGGGCGGTGGGGGTGGTAGGAGGGGGGTTCTAGCCACTGTTGCCTCCTTCGACCTCCCACCGGCGAGATCTGGCCGGTGGGAGGCCAGAGGAGGCAGCCTTGGGTGGTGGGAGGTGGTCGGAGGTATGATGAGGGGGGCGATGGGAGGGTAGAGGAGGGTGGCTGGCCACCGTCGCCTCCTCCGGCCACGCACTGGCCAGATCAGGCAACGATATGAGGTGGGATGAGGGGGGCGGTGGGATGGCAGAGGAGGGCGGTGGGAGAGGGGGGGGGGTCTGGCCACCACTGTCTCTTCCGGCCTCCTGGTCGGTGGGAGGCCAGCGGAGGCAGTGGTGGGCGTGTGGGTAGCGAGAGGGCAGTGGGAGGGTGGCGGGGGTGGTGGACGGCGGTGGGAGGGCGGAGGAGGCGGCTGTGGCGATTCAAGTTTTAGATTTAATTTAGATGTATTAGATTTAATTTTTTTATTTAAATTTGATATTTTAGATTTAATTTTCACATTTTAAATATAATTTATATTTATAAATTTTATTCGACGATCCTATTTTAGAATTAATACTTGACACTTCACATTGTATTACATCTTCACAGTTTAATAGTTTAACTTATCTTTTTTTTATCTATTCAAATAAGATGTTTAATTGGATGGTGTAATAGGTTATTT
Organism: Amorphophallus konjac; assembly: GCA_022559845.1. Taxonomy (NCBI): domain Eukaryota; kingdom Viridiplantae; phylum Streptophyta; class Magnoliopsida; order Alismatales; family Araceae; genus Amorphophallus; species Amorphophallus konjac. Next base: position 59,396 of record JAHNEJ010000753.1, on the reverse strand, counting down.
CAATAAATAAGATATTAATAGTTATATATATAACTATTTAATTATGTGTATAAAATTATGTATTCTTATTGTTACATAATAAATTTATTAATGCGTACCTAATAATACTTAGAAAAATAAGTAACATAAATTATCCGTAACTTAGTACGAATATATGATCACAAAAAAGGAACTCAACGTCTATTATTTTTCGAATGAATATATTATTTTTTTATTTAAATAAATTAATGCGTACCTAATAATACTTAGAAAAATAAGTAACATAAATTATCCGTAACTTAGTACGAATATATGATCACAAAAAAAGGAACTCAACGTCTATTATTTTTCGAATGAATATATTATTTTTTATTTAAATAAATTAATATTTTATTTTAGAAAACTTATTAAAAATTTTAAACTTTACAAATAGTTTTTAAAATTTTAAAAATATATACTTAAATCCGTACTAATATATTGTCGTACCATACGATTCAATACTAAATCGTGATCGGTACAATTGATAAAGCCAAGTCGTAGAATCTTATTAGTGGCAGGTACATATTGATTCATTAATTAACTGCGGCTGTGGCGATCATCGTTCGTACGGGTTGAAATGAAATCTAAAAATTCGACTTTAATTAAGGGTGAACATGTAAAAAAATCCGTTGGGTTCATTATCCGCCCTCTATTTAAACACCCCCAGCCACTCGAGTTCCCCCACAACACCCCGCCACATTACCGTTTTCGAAAATTTCCCCGTGTCTGCTCGCTGACCGTTGGCAAGAAGAACGAGAGGAAAGTTTCGTCGAGAAAGCTGACCGTCGGCAAGAACAAGAAGAAATCGATGGAGGACGACGGCGACCGGAGGCGCTCCAAGCGGCGTCGCACCTGCAGTTTGGAAGATCTTGTTATCGATCTCGCCTTGGACGACGGCGACCGGAGGCGCTCCAAACGGCGTCGCACCTGCAGTTTGGAAGATCTTGTTATCGATATCGCCTCGGACGACGGCGACCGGAGGCGCTCCAAGCGGCGTCGCACCTGCGGTTTGGAAGATCTTGTTGTTATTGAGGACGACCGCGACCGGAGGCGCTCCAAGCGGCGTCGCACCTGCGGTTTGGAATATATTGATATTGATTTCGCCTTGCCATTGCAGGTGTCAAGGCCGTGGGCCGGCGGCGACGTAACCCCACCGGTGTTGAAGCTGGATATGGGGGCCTTCTGCGTGCCCAAGGAAGGACCACACCCGCGGGGCGACGATGCCCACTTCGTAAACAGGGCTATGAATGCGTTCGCCGTTGCCGACGGGGTTGGCGGCTGGACCAACAAAGGCGTCGACGCCGGAGAGTTTGCCCGGCAACTCATGTCCTTCTGCGAGGCCGAGTTGGAGGCAGCTTATTTGTGTCGCGGGGACGGGGGGAACGTGCTGGAGGGAGTGCTGGACAGGGCGCTGGCGAGGACGACTGCCAGGGGTACATCCACGGCGTGCCTTGCGATGGTCGATGGGCAGGTCCTGCGGGCGGTGAACATGGGCGACAGTGGGTTCTTGGTGCTGCGCGGGGACAACGTCGTGTACCATTCTGATCCTCAGCAGAAAGGCTTCAACCGGCCGTACCAGGTGGGCGGGGTGGACAAGCGGGACTCGCCGGCCCTCGAGGACAAGATCGCCGTCCCCATCGAGGCAGGGGACATCATCGTGGCGGGGACCGACGGGCTTTTCGACAACCTGTTCGACGAACAGATCGTGGGCATTCTTACGTCGGCCAAGGCCAACGGGGCGCCTGAGCAGATGGCTCGCGTGCTCGCGTGGGCGACCGTGGAGGCCTACAACATTGCGCGAGAAACACCCTTCGCTGAGGCATGTCGGAAAGCGAACATCCCATGGAGAGGTGGGAAACCCGACGACGTGACGGTGGTGGTCGCAAGAGTCTGGTGATGGAGCATGGGATCTTCTCCTTCTTCTCCTTCTTCTTCTTATGATTCCTCTTCTTCTTCTTCTTCTTTTGTTTTTTCTCAATTTCCTCCTTCTGCTTCTTCCTGTGATTCTTTTGCGTTTTTCTTTCTCAATTTCATCGGCTTCTTCTTCTTCTTTCTATTGGTGTTGACTTGATTTGTAGGATGAAGGCTCGTGGATAAAGGCGCAACGCGGATTTTGATGTTCAAAAGTGACTCCTTTCTTCTGCTGTCCTGCAGGTGACATCCGCTGGGGCTTCCAGTACTTGTGCTGTAATATCTCTTCTCACCTGTGCTTGCTCTGCCCGACATTAAACGGAGTGTGGAGAAGCATAGTCTTTCTTCCCAGTCCACATACTCTCCGGTACGTAACTCTTAACTAGAAACCAATATCCTCTTCATGCTGTGGGAACACATTGTCTAGAGGCTCTGCTTTTACTTTATATGATTGTGAAATTCTCTCTCTAAATTTTTTTTCTTGCACAGTGATGTTACAAACACAGTTCTTCTAGTCTCCTAATTGCAGATATGAGGTTTTGGATGTTACACAGGCGACCCACTGTGGAGGAGGAAATCAAGAGGGCTCACCAAGCAGCTTGCTCGTCCAAATTTATTGAATCCTTTTCTAACACTAGTTATGCAGAAATGTGATGTTTATTTTGAACAAATGATGGTTTGCTTATCTTTTTCTGCATCATAAGCATGTCTATCCTGATTACATTGGTTTCATTTTTGCAAACTTCCATTTGCAGTCTGTCATGTCTTCTCTCACTCTTTTTCTTTCTCTAGATGGCTGATTGTTTGGTGTTCTTTTGGTTGATTATCCACAATGTTTTGAGTACCTGTCGATTTTGTTGTCTGTGTACTCCTAGTTGACAAAGTTCAGTTGGAGTCCTTAATTATGAGGATTACCATGAAATGCTTGGTATTCATCAGAAGAATAAGACCTGGGGATTGTGAAAGGGGGGTAATTGTCATTGAACACCCTAATTTAATAATCTTCCAAAGCAACAATGCAATCAGATATAATATTTGACTCATTTTGGCAGTGATCTTACCCTGTTGGGGATGTAGCTCAGGTGGTAGAGCGCTCGCTTGGCATGCGAGAGGTATGGGGATCAACACCCCACATCTCCACCCCTTCAGATCAGTTGATCTTGCCCTGTTCAGAGACTTTGGTTCTGAGATGCAGTCTTGGGTTCTTTGAGATAAGTAGGTGCAATGTACTTGCAACAGCTCAATACAGTATGCTGCCTTTTTAACAACTGGTCAACCAAGTACCAACCTACCAGACATGATATCCACTCTTCCATGTTGACTATAATGAATTGATTACAAACTTTCATCCTAATGTGCATTTAGAAACATTTAGGCCTTCATTTTCCTAGAATCTCCGTAAAAGGCATCAGAGGAAACCATAACATTCTGGAGATCTCATGGGTAAGGACAGTATCTCTACAATAAAATTTCTTGTGTATGTCATCCATCAAGCTTGGAATATAAGTTTGAATATACTTTTAGGGGTTCTGTTCAAATTCTTAGGAGAGAGCCAAAATCGGTTTGCGAAAAGTAATATGATTTTCGGTCATTTTCCTTTTGGGAACTAATATAAGAAGGTTTCATTAAGAGAAGGCATTTTGGATACATAGTAATTTCAAAGAGACTTTCCTGTACAGTATGCATGTAATTCTGAACTATACAGAAAATTACTTTTTACACCTTAGAGTTTTGATATGTTAGATTTCAATTTATAAACAACATGTAACTTTCATGCTAATCCCAGATATGCTTTCCTCAAGTCCCTTCCTGGTTGTGGGAACACACGTACAAGCTATGATTTTCCCCCCATGAAGCTGTGAAGCTCTCTCTAACATTTGCTTATTTTGTGATCTCATTTCACAATTTTTTCCGTTTTCCAAGGAAACTATGTGTTCATTTTCATATCCAAAATGCATGTTTATGATGCAATAATGATGCTCAATAAAGAGAATTCCACAGTCATTTTCAAGGCAACATCTTCCAGCCAACATAAAGACCTCTCATGTGGAAGCCATGGATGGTCGACTATATCTCTTGTAATGGGAACTAATTTCTGAGTGCTGGCTGGCAAGTATGCTCTTGCCTACTTTTTGGAACAGGATGACACACATTTTTGAACTCTTCAAAACGAATGAATTCCACATGCACAATTATGGGGGAAATCAGGAAAAAGACAGATTTTAATGAACTTACCGACAAAATTATGCCACTGGGTCCAGTGAGGATCTGCATTGGCTAAAGGCAATGTGTCCAATATGTTGTAGATATCCAAAGAAAATCAGGATCTCATGAAGATGTTTTGCAATGTCTAATTTTTTCTGTTAATTTGAGCTTGTAGATGTTCAACTCACAGGTTCCATTTACTCAGATGGTCTGCGGTGTGCAAAGCAAAAGAGAAGCAGGGTCTGGCTGGTTCCATTAATACTTCCCCATAGTACAATGTTAGCAAAATGGCTGTGAAGATTGGAGTCAGAGGAAATTGCTATTTGAATCACTATTTTTAGAGCTATATATTTCGGAGGTGCAGGGAGATGAGTATCACATGAATAACTTGAATAATAGTTCTTCTATTTGACGGAATATTGTCAAGACATCAGAATAGGTGAGAGTTTCCTCTATGGTCTCTGTGGTGAATGGTAAGGTGAAGTTCTGGAGTTTTAGCATTTACATGAACATTTGCGATTTAGCAGTACATAAAGGGAGATCAATTAATTTTATATTTAGACACGGAGGACATGGCCACTGGTTTATCCAACTCAGAAGGAGTTTCTGAGGCTAAATTAGATGAATGCTGGGAAATACAGCAGATTCTTAATTAGGTTTAGTTGAACTTCTCTCAAAAAGAGGGTAGGAAATGGTAGATTAATGGACTGTTAGCTGTGAAGTCTTTTATAAGGCTTTTATGAGAGTGGAGAAAGAAAAGGGTTTGGTGGAAGAAGCTGATTTGGTCCAAGAATTACCTAACCAAAATCAACTTCTTCATATGGAAAATTGCAAGAAGAAGGTACCCTACTTGTGAAAGAGAGTTAAAGCAATGTTCGGTATTGAGAAGACTAGATGTGTTTTCCATGGCGTCAATGAAGAGGAATTGGATGATTTATTTTGCAACTATGGTATTATCACTATTCGGTGGAATCTTCTTGGCAGAACCTTAGGTATTCAGTGGAAAGGAGTTAAAGATATGTTTAAACTCGTGAGATTCTGGACTGCTTTATGTCCTTGTAAAATTGAAAGAGATGAATGGATTCTCCTTTTTCCAGCCATGCAATGGGATATTTGGTATAGGTGGAACACAAGAAGATTAAGCCATGGCATAATGCTTCTTTTGCCATCCTTTCCTTAGAAGGGTCATTCATTGGATGAAAAACTTGTTCATGGCTGTGGGGGGTCTTTATCTCTGAAGAGGCAAATATTGTGATGGTTAAGGAGTGGAGGAGGTTCACTTTATGATGTCACTTTGTCAATGCATGTCAGAACATGCACTCAGATAATGCCCATTCTATTTACTGTGTACCATCATTTTCTTTGTCACTTAACGCTTCTCTTTTATCTCTGTAGAGTAGGTTTTGGGGACTGTTATTTGTATTATCCTTTTGTGTTTTGTATGGGGGCGACTTTGCAGGCTTTTACTGTTTCTTTCCTTTCCAGTGGTGATGGTGGATTTTGCAACCTGATATTCTTCTTATTTTGTTTATTTTCAGTAGGTTATTGCATTTTTATCACCTTCAAAAGAAGAAAATAAAAAAAAACTCATAGGTTTAGGAAAGATTGCAATTTTTCTCGCCGTTTATAACTTTCTCTCTTTCTTCCTTCTTGTTTTAAATTCTTTGTGTGTGTTTATAATGATGAGTTGCATGCATTGTCATATGAGAAAGTAATGAGACATGAGAAGGAACTCCAAGCTATTTAGTATTTACCATTCATCTCCATGCGATTGTATCTTAATATCCTAACGGTATACGGTTCTCTGCATTGTCACATTGGAATATTTTCTCTGCATGACTTTCCTTTTCTTCCTTCTATTTAGCACATGTTTAATGAAAAGTCTTCTATTCTGCAGAAAAATTTGAGTTTCCAGAAGACTATTTCTCATCTCCATTACTGATCTTTGGGTGACAGAATCCCTGCAATGTGGTCAACGTGCTGCTGTTTCGCTGGTTCGAGCTTCGGGGGCATCATTCCTTCAGCTGAGCCTTTGTCTGAGACCTTTGTATGACCTTAAGAAGATCTTCTCTACAACATTTTGGCTGAGAAAGTATCTCAAGGTAGTTGCTATTTTGTTTTTCACGTTATAAACCCTAAGTTTTCAAGAATGCTAAAAGGATTCTGGTAACATGCATATTAGTTGACTCCAAAAGTAGCTCTCTTTCGTCTGAAAATAGGGACTACCTTGTTTACTATTCTCGTCATGTTTTCAAAGGAACATGTTTGTTATTTCACCATATACTTAGAGCTACCCGGCATTCTAAATTTTCCAGACAGCAAGGGCCATGCATCATTCTTTTTTTTGATAGCTAGGATTCATGTTACATCTATTAGATGCATTATTTTCAAGGCCTTATCTGTCAGACAAATCATGAAAATCTCTGAGAATTTTTCCTAACATGGTTTTCTGCCTGTGGCTTGGTTCACTTATTCATTTTGTAGGTTATGTGAGGGGACTTACCTAATGAGAAGCGAAGGAACTGGCTGTGCAAGATTTGGTCTTAAGAGAGCACTGAATTTCTGGACAGAAAGTATCATGCATTATTCCTTTCCATGATGAGTTGCGCATTTCTATTTGTCATGGCTCTGGAGAAGCCAATCACACTACTGATAGTAGATTGGCCAACTTTGCATGTACTTCTTTTTCTTCCCATTTTTTGGCATCACATGGCTGGCCTTCCTCGCTCTGTTAAGGGGGGGCATACCTACTTGATAATACAGGATGCCCCTCAATTCAGCCTTGGCCCCTCTGCTATCCTGTTGGCCTTGTGCCACACCTCTACTCTCTCTCTTTCTGTGATGAATAAAGATTTGGCCTGGGGTTGCGTTTAGGTGGAGTGGGAACATATCTCCCTGCTGGGGAGGTGTGCACTCTCCCTGAGCTGCGACCTTTAGGTTTCTTTTCTGATTAAAAAACTATATTCTTTCTACGTGCATATCTAGTCTTTTCATAATTGATGCGGGACACTGAATGAATGAATGCGGATAAAATAATCGGCACAATCAAAACGCTATTGGGAAGCTACCAATCATTCCAAAGAGGGTTGTACCGTGTGACGTTCAGGTTGAGTGCAGCATTCCGCGTTGACAATCCTTTCAATTTGTTTAACGGTAGATCGATGGTGTTTAATAAGAAACAACAGCTAAAATAGGATGCTAGTTCTAAACTTAATGGATCAGTCTCAATAACCACAAAAGAATAGGCTCACTCTTTTTTGATTAAAGAAATTCATTTTTTCTGTGATCATCTAATCCTTTCATAATGCTCTGGGCTGCTATTTTTTGAAAAACAAATAACCTCAGGGATAATTCCAGAAAAGGAAAAGACAATGCTCGGAAACCAAAAGAAGACCAATTTTTATGTCACTACTTTTACCCGAGCCTGAATTGACAAGACGCGCTCGAAGTATAAACGAAAGGAGTGGAATTAAGTGTGGCTTCGCGGAAACACGGGTATTGAAAATCTTAGAAATCCATCTACGTAATTTGGTAATAATTTTAGAGGGGATACGAGAAGAAAAGATATAATAATTTTTATTTTTATTACAATTATAATCTAAATTGTTGTATTTAATATAAAAAATTAATTTTGTTAAAATTCATTAAAAATAATTATTTATATTTTTAAAAAATCTGTGATCTAAGTTAATGAATCATATTAACATTAATAATTCTATTGACATGAACATGAGATTTACCCATTTAACTACACACCTTGACTAACTAAGTTAATGAATCATATTAACGTTAATAATTCTATTTGCATGGGCATATCAAAAGTAAATATATATTTATTTTTTTTATCTCAATACGTAACGGTACCGTATCACACCGTGCCATATTGACATGATCAATAACCTTGGTTCGTTACAAAATTTTTTTTGCATACGTACTCTCGTTAAAAGTGAATTTGGCAAAAATCTATGCTAAACTTGTTGTTACTTGTACACGTGTATTTAATGCCACCATACCGACTATAGTAAACTTTTGTCAAATGTTTATATTATATTCCAAAGTTTGTAAAATCGAGACGGGACGGGTCGAATCACTCGTCTCGTCTCGTCCCGTCCTATCTAAATCACAGATCGAGACGATCGGTCTGTCAGATGTAATCGGGATATTTTATATATTATTTTATTTTTTTATAACAAATCAATTTTGTAAGTCGGTTGGTTATGGGTCTGACGATCAACCAAGAGGTTTTGAGTTTGAAACACACTTCTGGTGTGTCTTTGTTTGATTTTTAAAAAAATTATATTAAAAAAAATTAAAATAACAATGAAGTTGGGAACAACTAATCAACTAAAATAAAATATCATTTAAATTATTTTGTTCCGTTATATATATATATATATATATATATATATATATATATATATATATATATATATATATATATATATATTATGGTTTGCCGCACTTTTGGTGTGTTTTTGTTTGATTTTTTAAAAAGTTATATTTAAAAAAATTAAAACAACAATGAAGCCGGGATTCGAATCCGGGGACGCTCGTTTGAACCATGTAATAATTAACCAACTGAAATAGAATATTATTTAAATTATTTTGTTCCGTTATATATATATATATATTATGATTTGCCGTCTCCGTATGCAACGGTATCAACCTGTACAATCCCGTCTCGAGCCATAATCGAGACAGTCCGGATGGCAAACCTTGATATACTCCGTCTCTCTTTCTACTTTTGATCGAGATATTTTAAAATTTTTCTACCTCTCATTAACTATAATTAAATAAGATTTTCTAATGGTGTACTAATATAAGGTGACGGTCAGGGTGTGGGTGACGTCAAATTTGTAGAGGGTATATATACAAATATAAATTCAATATAGATTGTTCTACATTGTCACTTTAATGTGGGTAAATATGCAAAAAATCATTTCGTTTCCACCCAACCCCTCCGCCCTCTATTTAAAATTTTAAACAGCCCCTCTAAAGCCCATCGCTTCGTCACATTATTGTTTGTGTTGCAGGAATTCAACTATGTGTTTCTGGCTCAGCTGACCGTTGGCAATCTATTATATGTAGGGATTAACCCCTCCAATCCTGAAATTTATCTATAATCTACAGTCTCAAGTTATTCGGAGAACACTCCGAAATGAGAATTGAGCTCTTCAAATTTTTAGGGGAAAAAATACCTCTAAAAGGGTGTTCATTATAGGCTTTTACGTACCGATCTAGCACGAGACGAATTGCCCACATCGGACTGTGCCAGCTAGCGGGCGGGATGACAGGCGCATAGCACACGGTTGGTTCGCATTGGACCACACGGGACCATGCATCCTGTTAGGTACTAGACTAGTTCGTCATGGGACCGGCCTGGTACATGTGAGCCGACTGGTTCGTGTCGCTTTGGCATTAAAAGTCGGTCAGGGGTAGGGGGTGGAGGCGTCTAGCGCAGCGCCGATGGACGGCATTCAGCGACAGTGCAAGTAGCGATGAAGGCTGGCAAGCAACGTCAAAGTGGTAGGGATCGACGATCGAAAACCTCTAACGAGGTTTTTTTTTGCATTATTTGTTTGTAGAGAGGAGGAGCGTGGTGGGGGTGGTCGATGGGTGGGCAAAGGGGGCGATGGACGACTGTAACGACCCAAGATTCGTGTACCGAGAAGGAATCGGCGCGACTCGAACGTCGGCTCGCCACCCACGAGTCCGAAGACACGGAAGGGTTAAAGGATGGTGTGAGGACACAAAAGAAGTTAAAATAACTGCAGAGATAGCACAATAACTAAATAATAATACATGAAATTAAATAAATAACTAAATTGCTATAAGGTTCAACGTATCTCATGTCCAAATTAAGTACAGTCAACAGAAAGAAAAGTACAAGTACGCGGGGAATACCCCGGCTTTGGCAACTGGCGACTAACCATGGCTACTAGGACCACGCTGAAACTCCGCCGCGTCTCTCGACGACCCCGCCTCACCTGAAACATTGGGGTGAGCCTCATTTCATAGGCTCAGTAGGGATTCCGCGGACCCCCACCTCGCACGAGAGAAACAAGACAACAAGTACGGCGAAAAGGTGACACTAACTAGTAGGAGTGCGATAAAAGCGATAAGTAATAATAAATAAACGGAAAAGCTCTCTACGACTAACTGTACCCTGCCAACCAACCTCGGTCCAACAAAACAAGAGTCCGTACCTGCCAGGAGACAGGAGCTCTACCCACTAGAAGCAAGATCGGAAGCGTCCCCTGACGTCTTACACCGCGCTCAAGTGTCTCCCTACTCGCCCCAGGCGGAGACTGAAACACACAACAAGTACCACAAACAAGGACTAGCCGGGGTCGCGCTCGTCAGCGCGCGTTCAACATCCCCCAGCTACGTGTGCACACATAGACTATCGACTCTAGGTTGGGTCCTCTAGCTCATTTTCCCCCAGCCGGACTCAGGCTACAAAGGCAAAGAGCCCTAGGGAAACCAGTCTAAAAATCATCTCTCACCGGGTCACGCTCTCCACCACTCCCAAGTGGGTCCGCACCCGCGTGCGCAGGAAAGATACGACTAGTGGACAGGTCACTGGAGGTGAGACTCAACTCATGGAAATCATCGGCCACACACTGACAAGGTACGGGGATAGCCCGCCGCACCGACACCGACTCTCAGTGACAAGGCTAGCGAGATCGGAAAGTCTGGGACACACACACAGGGTCCCACGACCCTCAGATCACACAAGCATGCAAACCAAGGTAACCACACCTCCGAGACCCCTGGACGCGCCCATGGCTCTCACTGGGTGCTCTAGGCGACCCTCAGGCCATACTCCACGAAGGACCCAAAAACTAGCTTAACCGGAGGCTAAACTACCGGAGCGGAACACAGATCGAAAGGGAACAGTAACACGACCTTCCCTAGGGGCGTGGCATTAATGCGCCCAAGGGTTAAGTCGCGATCATGGGAGAACGCGCACTAAGGGATGGGCGCATTCTCAATATAACGCGACGGAAATGACCACCGCAATCCGCAGTTAACGCGTCTAGAACGCCAGGTGCGACACGGTGTTGACCGTTGACGCGCCTGGTCAACGGAGCGCATTAACCCCTAGATGCGGCAGAACCACCGGGCGCGTTACCCGATGAACGTGACCGACATGGCAAGCGCGACCTAGTCTCGCTTGGTCAACCGGGCGCGACCCTGACCGCCTTACTGTTCATCTTCCCCGATGAACGCGACCCCACGATATGGTGCCTTCTCGGAAGAACGTGACCACTGTGATGGTTGCGTTCTCGACCCGAGGCCGAAAACAGCAAAAACCACGGAAAAATTCATTCCACGCCCCATTCACACCCATGTGAAGGGGAAAACAAGGGAAAACCATTCCCCAACCCCTCTAGCATCGAGACGACCCATTTAAACCCCAAAAACGTCATCGAAACGCGAAATCCGGCTCACACCCCAAAATTACACATTTTAACCCCGGCGGAGAAATAAACCCACTCGGCTCGCCTCGGGCTGCCAAACTCGGGGGAATTGAAGTATAGGGGTTAAGGAACCATCCCTCTACCTCCACTGAAGATTCCGCGCACCGAGGACGCCGATCCGCCTAGAAAATGTAGTTTAAATCGCCGCTAGCTCGTAATCCCATGAACCGCCTCCACAATCCCAATCCTTGTCCCGTGCTTGTCGCTCCACGCCCCACGAGCATCGCCGCCCCTGTGGACGCACTTTTGGGATCTCTTCTTTTGTTTATTTGTTTATTCATTTATTGATTTATTTAGTGCGAGGGCGTGCCAGTCACCTAGGTGACGATTTATTCAGACTTGAAGGAAGCCCATGGTGCGCTCGATCTGACTAGTCAGACGATTATGTGTATCATGTCGGGACAGAGAATCCGCCCCCCATAAAGGTCATGACGTTAATTACATACTCTCAGAGAGGGGAAAACCCTTGATTAGTCGCCAGGAAAAGGGGCCCTACAGCCATGAAATTAACATTAATGAAACGAAGTATTGAAATTCGCGAATTGCGTAAAAATGTTCCTTGATGGGGTAAGAATGCTTAAATCATGTCGGTCGCTCACCGACCATTTTATGTTCGGACGGAAGTCCGTTTTGGAAACATGACGAAGACGGGTGCAAAACCCGTGCAAATGTATGCCCAGTTTACGGCAATTTCAATAAAAGAACGGAAATGAATCCCAATGGGAACGAGTCTGGTTTGACGAACTATCGATCGAGAGCAATGTCGGATCACGGCCATATCGGGATGGTTCCCAAGGTTCGAGCCCGACTTGGAGGGGCGGCACTAATATTCCCTTTACATCGAGTCTCGAGGAGAAACGAGGCTGCGGAGTAGGTTTCATCATTTTTATTATTATTTAAATTTTTTATTATTGTCATTTTTATTATTATTTGAAATTTTATTATTATTATTTATTATTATTATTATTATTTGATTATGAGTTTGTTATTATTATTATAATATTATTATTATATTATTTTTTTATATTTATGTATTATCATATTATTATATTTTTTACATTTGGAGCGTGTGTGGAAGGATGAGCCAAAAGGACTGAAGAGAGGTTGACCTATCCTGAAGACAGGTTGACCTTGAAGAAATCAATGCTGGAGATAGGTAGACCTCAATGCATTCAAGGTTAAAGATAGGTAGACCTTGAAGGGTCTGAGCATGAGGTAGGTAGACCTTGAGGGATCTGAGCTGAAGGTAGGTAGACCTTGAAGGGTCTGAGCATGAAGGTAGGTAGACCTTGAGAGATCTGAGCATGAGGTAGGTAGAACCGTGCAGGTCGGTGCACATTAGGAACTTCTTCAGTTGAGGTCGATGCACATGAAAATCTTTCTTCAGTAAGGTCGGTGCACATGAAGAAGAAGGTCGGTGCACATGAGAAATTTCTTCATTGAGATCGGTGCACATGAGGAACAAGGTCGGTGCACATGAAGTCTTTCTTCAGTTGAGGTCAGTGCACATTAGGAACTTCCTCAGTTGAGGTCGGTGCACATGAAGATCTTTCTTCAATAAGGTCGGTGCACATGAAGAACAAGGTCGGTGCACATGAGAAGTTTCTTTAGTGAGGTCGGTGCACATGAGGTGTTTAGCCTTTGGCAAGGTCGGTGCACATGAAGACTTTCTTCAGTAAGGTCGGTGCAGCTTAGGAACTTCCTCAGTCTTCAGTAAGGTCGGTGCAGCTTAGGAACTTCCTTAGTTGAGGTCGGTGCACATGAAGACTAATGTTGGTGCACATGTGACCTTTCTTCAGTAAGGTCGGTGCACATGTGACCTTAGGCTCAGTAAGGTCTGTGCACATTTAGAATAAGGTCAATGCACATGTGACCTTAAGCTCAGTAAGGTCTGTGCACATGCAGACTAAGGTCAGAGCACATGAAGGCCAAGGTATGCTGAGGTCGAAGCACATGAACAAATATGCTCCCTGAGGTCTGTGCACATGCAGACTAAGGTCAGAGCACATGAACAAATATGCTCTCTGAGGTAAGTGCACATGCAGACTAAGGTCAGAGCACATGCAGACTAAGGTCAATGCACATATGCAGTTGTTGTACCCGGACAATTTCCCCAGTAAAATACCAAGGAACAAGGGCTCGGGAATTTCCCCGAACACCTTTAAGGCACGGACTACCTGGCCCCTCCGGTAACCCAGTGGGCCCGACCAACGGCCCCAACCTGCTAGCCGAGGTATGCGGTGGCATTAGCAATCAGTCGGGACCACTCCCGACCCCTTAGTTGCAGACTTTGTCCGCGTTCTACACAACCCCCCGGGCCAACCCGGGGGCACCCCGACTACAAGTCACGTCACGTGGCACCCAGTAAAGAGGCCATGGGCCTACCTCGGGACGCCTTCTTTCAACCCTCCAAGGTCAAAGGGAGACCCAAATAAGTCAACCACATGCTTTGGAGACCCGCAGTACCCATATACGGCTCACACACTTGTATCGGGCATTTTCCCGAACACATTGTGGGCATGTATATTCCAGCTCCTCTACAGCAAACCGTGGGTCAATCCACGGCCCCAGCATACCAACCGGGTTCTATGACAACCCTCCAGCAAGTCGGGACCGCTCCCGACCCTCAGACACGCGGCGATGAGCCGCTCATACTTAGCTCTTGGGCCACCCGAGGCTACTCTGCGAACCCGCCATGCAACGTGGCACGTAGCCTGAGGCACGGCCCATGAGCCCAATGTGCCTCTCCTTAGCTCCCACGAGCTCTCATCCTCAGCCCAAGGCCATCCTGAGGCCCCTAAGCCAGTTACCCAAGCTGCTCGACAACCCGAGGTGTGTCGGGCATTTGCCCAAACACTTTGTGAGTGGCTACTACGACTCGAAGAACAATGGCCCCCACGGGCCATCCCAATATCCCGGAGCCTAGTGTCTCTCAAAGGACATTCCCAGAAGACGAGAAGACCCCCGGGGGCCATCCCTCGGGGTTGCGGCCTGCCTGGGGCCCATTCGCCCCAGGGCGCGGCCGCACCCCCAAGGGAGGGCGAACTCCCCGGGGGCCGCGCCCTCTCCCCAGCCTGAAGGCCCGACGGTCCTCCCTAGTCCCAGTTCATGCAAATTCTCAGTCTCACGGCGCAAGGTTCGTGCAAGGGTCCATTCACCGTACCCGTACGTGGAAGAAGTCGCAAAGAACGCCCACGACAAGGTCCTCAGTCAACGCGCTCGCAAAGCTCCACGTATCCTCCTTAGTCTTGCCCTTTTCTTCTTAGTCAACTTAGGAAGAAAATAACAAAAAATCAGATTTTATAGAGGTGGGGCTGCCCCCCCTCTCTCTCCCTCCACCCAGTCCGCCTAAACCCCCCAAGGGGGGGGGGGTTTAGGCGGACCAGCTTGACCCCTCAGGCTGGTCTGCCTAAACCCCATGATAAATAAAAAAAATTAATTAAAAAAGCGCCCTAGCCGGTCCGCCAAAACCCCCCCTGGGGGAGGGTTTAGGTGGACCAGCCTGACCCCCCAGGCTGGTCTGCCTATACCCCTTGGATAATAAAAAAAGAAAGAAAAGTTATTTCAAAGGAAAAAACCCCAACCAGTCCGCCTAAACCCCCCCTAGGGTGGGGTTTAGGCGAACCAGCCTGACCACTGTGGACATGCAAAATTGCATGCCCGTGCGTCCCAATTAGCCCGGCATCAGCAACGACTTCAACTGAAGAGACTGCTAAGAAAGAGGGCCATCCGGACTCTCTGAACATCAACACACGCTGTGTGAGGCCGCCTCCGGAGTCACGACAGTGAAGAGAAATCAACCACCAAGAGCCCCACAATCCATGGGCCTCGAAGAAAATCAAACGGACCACAACTCGTGCTCACAACGGGCTCAAAACTGCCCATTTAGCCGTTCAACGGCACGCCCAAGGCCCTTCAGCGGCACGCCCCTAGACCCTCTCAGCGGCACGCCCTATAGGCCTTCAGCGGCACGCCCCCAATGGCCTTCAACGGCACGCCCCATGTGCCTTCAGCGGCACGCCCCAATGGCCTTCAGCGGCACGCCCCAAATGGCCTTCAACGACACGCCCCATGTGCCTTCAACGGCACGCCTCATGTGCCTTCAACGGCACGCACCTTTTGGCCCGTTCAACGGCACACCCTCTGCCGCCTTCAACGGCACACTATTTCGGGCCTTCAACGGCACACTATTTTAAGCCTTCAATGGCACACTATTTCGGGCCTTCAACGGCACACTATTTCAAGCCTTCAACGGCACACTATTTCAAGCCTTCAGCGGCACACTTCTTGGGTCTTCCAGCAGCACACTTGTGAAGGCCTTCAGCGGCACACCTGCGAGGCTCTCCAGCGGCACGCCTTCCTCAGCCCCCAGCGGCACAACGTTCAGCCCATCCACGCCGGTCAACGCTCGTAGCCCTCGGCGCCCAGCGAAAGCATGGCAGGCCCATGTCTGCACCTTGCTGGGCTGTCCTCACCCCACCTACTCCCGTCCTCGGCATTCGTCAGCCTGACCAGGGGTATAAGAGCCCCTCGCTCCGACGAAAAAGAGGGGCGCGGAGAGACGGAAGGATACACACACAGGGAGATGAAAAAAACATAGACCGAGAGTCCTACTCAGACGCGGGGAGAAGAAAGAAGAGGAAGAAGGAGAATTCCATCCTCCCAAGCTCGGCAAGTCCAGGGAGTTCCGGGAAGAAGAAGAAGCTAGCAGAAGAGAGAGAGAGAGAGTAAGCAATGGAGAGTAAGGGAGGGGGAGAGAGTCCGTGAATGTAATAGGGAGTGTCCCAGAGGGTCTTAGCCCCATCCTGGACCCCCGGTTCCCTCTTCAGTCTCCTTTCTCCCCTGTTTTACTGCTTCTTCCCTCTCCTCATCTCATTGTACAGCCTCGAACGTGGCCCTGCCACCCTTTTTTATGAATGAAAGAAGAATGTTTTTTTCCTTCTTCCCTTTTTTTTGTTGTTGGCTAGCTTTTGCTCGGCTGTGTGTTTCGTGGTTTGCTCTCTTTCTCTCTCCCCTGTTCTTCTTGGATTCTCTCATTCGCATTCACCAATATATATATTAGGCTGATGATAGCCTCTTCCATCGATCTCATGATTCAGCAAGGGTGGGTTTCCCTTCTGGACAGCATCCACTCCCTTCCCAGACACAACCCAAGCCCATTGCCCCTGTTCAGGCCCATTGCTTCCCCAAACAGTCCTGATCCCTTTCCCTTAGCCAACTAACGCACTACCTGGCCTAGATTTAACCCAGCCCGTAAACCCTTTTACTTCACCGATGCCCCTCAACCCCTTTTGGCCGGCACGCCCTTGGCCCTTCCCAGCCGGTGCACCCTTGGCTTCTTCAGCCCGACGCACCCTCGAACCAGCCAGCCCGGTATGCCTCAACTCCTTCTGGCCGACACACGCCTTGAACCACCCAGCCGGCACACCCTTAACCATGCTAGCCCGGCACACCCTTGTGCCCCTCAGCCCAGCACACCCTTTGGCCTCCCTAGCTCGGCACGCCCCTGATTAGTTCCAGAGGTTTTCCCCCCCTTTATCCATCGCTGCTTTCGGGTTTTCCGAGGATTCATTAAAGGTGCTGCCGCCTTTGGGCGCCCACCTCCAGTTGACGGGTTCCGCCACTCCCTGTGGGCGCGTTCCCTTTATCTTTCTTACGCTCGGGTCAAGGGGAGATGCTGTCGAATTTTTGTTAGAAAATAACAAGACGTTAAAAGGCAAAAGGACGCAACAAACAAATGGGATAATAAATACATAGCAAAAGACAACAAAAGCAACAAATAAATAGAACAACAACAGATTGCAAGAAGAAGGAGAAAAGATTTGTATAAAACTACGCAGAAATCAAAGAAAAGAAGAAAAGAAAAGCCTTAAAAATAAGTAACAGAGGAGTGGGCCTTCATCGGCGCGTCTGTTCCAGCCTTCGCCGGTACACCCTATCAACCCCCCCCAGCGGCACACTCTAACAGCCCTTCAACGACACACCTTCTTGGCCCTTCAGTGGCACGCTCCTCCCCACCCACACCCTCTCCTCCTCACCGTCTCACGTGGAATGGTCTTTCCCGAAGTGGAGCACAATGTATAGACTTTGAGCTACAGCCAATGGACAACATACAGACTTTGAGCTGGCCAATGTATAGACTTTGAGCTGCAGCCAATGGACAACGTACAGACTTTGAGCTGGCCAACGTATAGACTTTGAGCTACAGCCAATGGACAACGTACAGACTTTGAGCTGGCCAACGTATAGACTTTGAGCTGTAGCCAATGGACAACGTACAGACTTTGAGCTGGCCAATGTATAGACTTTGAGCTGCAGCCAATGGACAACGTACAGACTTTGAGCTGGCTTTGAGCTGCAGCCAATGGACAACGTACATACTTTGAGCTGGCCAACATATAGACTTTGAGCTGCAGCCAATGGACAACGTACAGACTTTGAGCTGGCCAATGTATAGACTTTGAGCTGGCCAACGTATAGACTTTGAGCTGTAGCCAATGGACAACGTACAGACTTTGAGCTGGCCAATGTATAGACTTTGAGCTGCAGCCAATGGACAACGTACAGACTTTGAGCTGGCCAACGTATAGAATTTGAGCTGCAGCCAATGGACAACGTACAGACTTTGAGCTGGCCAATGTATAGACTTTGAGCTGCAGCCAATGGACAACGTACAGACTTTGAGCTGGCCAATGTATAGACTTTGAGCTGAAGGATGTATAGACTTTGTGCGTTGGTCGCATAGACATTGTACAGACTTTGAGCTGATGAACGTACAACCTTTGTACGCATGCGACCATCCGACGTACAGACTTTGTGTTGCGGTGACCAGCCAATGTATAGACTTTGGGCTGATGAATGTACAGACTTTGTGTTCCGGTGATCAGCCAATGTGTAGACTTCGAGCAGATGAATGCAGCCAATGTGTAGACTTCGAGCTGATGAATGCAGCCAATGTATAGACTTTGAGCTGATGAATGTACAGACTTTGCGTCGCAGCGACCAGCCAATGTACAGACTTTGAGCTGATGGACGTATAGACTTTGTGTGCATGCAACCAGCCAATGTATGGACTTTGAGTTGCAGCAAATAGACAATGTACAGACTTTGAGCTGATGAATGCACAGACCTTGTATGCATGCAACCAGCCAATGTACATACTTTGGGTTACAGCAACCAGCCAGTGTATAGACTTTGAGTTGCAGCAAATGGACGATGTACAGACTCTGCGCGTGTGCTAGCAGACATTGTATAGACTTCGAGTCAGCCCGGCACGCCCGCCAACACCCTCCAGCGGCACACTCTCCTTGGGGCCTTCTTCGGTGCACCCCCTTCTCCCTTCGCCGGTACACCTTGGGGCACCCTCATCGGCACGCTTTCCATACCCCTAGCCGGTACACCCTCCATCGGCCCTCTCCCTCCGGGAAACATACACATATAACATATGATGATAATGACATTGGTGATAATAATAATAATAAAAAATAAATTAATAAAAATTATGATAAATGAAGAAATCCAAATATATACAGGAAACAAACAAAAATGTGAAATAGTGATAATGAAAAATGGGGGGAAAATAATAATAATAATAAACAAAAAGGGGGGAGGAATCATTCGGAACAAATGCATAAAGAAGAAATGAACAGCAAGAGGAAAGAGAGGAACATATAATTAAAATCTTAGATAAAAAAAAATACCAGGGTCCATGTTGCAGCCCCGTCTCTCCCGTGACCCGATGCTGAAGGAACAACAATGCCGCCCTTCCAGGTTGGGCCTGAGTCTTGGGAATTATCCCGAAATAGCCATGGCCCGACCTCGCCTCGGGCTGACATTCCGATAAAACCGGACTCGTTTCTCAGGCCGGATCCCTTCCGAGCCACTACTAAAATTACCGCACGTTTAGCAGACATTTGAACGGGTTCACCTCGATTTTTGTCGTGTTTCTATTACGGACCTGTGTCTGAACATGAAAAGACCCGTGAGCAACCAACATGGCCGACGGCTCCTACCTCGACGTGGTCGTGACCCAGTATTGCTCCGGGCCGATAGCTCGTCAAATCGGATTCACCCTATAAGGATTCGTTCCCGCCTTTTCATTGAAATTGCCGCAAACTCGGCATACATTTGTACGGGGTTGTTCCTATCTACGTCGCACCTTCAATATGGACTTTTGTCCGAATATCAAGTGGTCCGCAAGTGACCGATAGAAATCTGAATAGAACTAGATGGCTCCTGTCATCCCAGGACCCTATACATGGGAATATCAGTAAGGCCTTTGTGGGCTGTGCTTGGACCTCGGGTCCGTCCCGATTATGGTCATTGTCTGACCCACACCCTCGGCCTATAGCTCGCTTCCTTCGAACATGTTTTGATTTTGGAATCTAGTCCCGGGACTCTTCCCCGTTGCCCTCCGGCACCGGGAACATTAATGATGGCCACGCAAGCCCCGTTTGGACCGCGGGAGGCGACCCCGGTATGGTCCCGACTCGATCTCGCACCAGGCCAATAAATTCGCTAGTTTCCTGCTACACTAACTGAGATTTAACCGAATATGTATCACGGCATACATATGTTCTAGGTCCTCCTGCGACGATTATGATATTCTCAAGCCGGACACCCGTCCGAATATTAAACGGTCTCTCGAATGACCGACACGTTTCGAACGTCTACTTCCCTAGACACAGGGCTTTTCAACCGATTCAAGGGATATTCCCTCGTTGCCCCTTGGCACCGGAAATATTAATGACGCTCATGCAAGTCTTGGTTCGACCGCGGGGGGCCCACCGCAGTATGGTCGCAGCTTGCTCTTGCACCGGGCCAACAGATTTACTGGTTTTTGACCGCTCCAACCGAGGCTCAGCCGAACGTTTTCCACTCTTCCAAACAATAAATTTGCCGTACCTCGGCATACATGCGTTCCGGTTTTCCCGTGACAACCGCGATTTTCTCGAGCCGGACATTCGTCCGAACATTAAATGGCCAGTACACGACTGACATGACCGCGAATGGTTTTCTTCTCGCCCTCGCTCGAGGATTCCAATACCTCGTAATAGACCTTCCATGCAATTGATTTCTTGGCCATGAGGCCCTGAATCCCGGCAATTAATCAATGGTGTTCCCTCGTATGGGGGATGTAAATGACGCCATGACCTTTATGGCGCGACGGGTTTTGGTCCCGACACGAACTACACAATCATCTGACGAAGTCAGATCGAGCGCACCATGGGCTATTCGGGGCCCGAATAAATTGTCACTTTGTGACTGGCACGCCCACGCACTTAACAGACGAACCACCTGAACAAGTAAATTTTAGTACGTCTACAAGTCTGGCACGCCCGGTGGGACCAAAACTACCATTCATCTCTTCACCGGGATTCAGGGCCTAATGGCCCCCTAATAAACGATGTTTGCCTGCTTTGATGAATTGCAGGTGCTGTCTTCGCCAGCCCTATGGGGAGAAAATCCAGACTCGATGCAGCTGCCTTCTGTGAACACCTAAAGAAGAAGATGTTGCACCGACAAAGCTAAATAAAAAGGGGGCAAGAGATTGTTATATGGAGGGTGATCGCCAGAGGGGTTACCTCAAAAAAAGGAAGGAAATTGATCGTGAATACCTGGTGAGAAAAGGGATGCGGGATGATTGTGGATTTCTTCCTCCTCCTTCTACCGGTCGGCCGATGAAGGGTGTTTCTCTCTTTGATTACCCTTAAACAAATCACAAACAACCAAAGATAAAATAGGATTAGCCAAAGTGTAGTATCAATCCTCAAGTAGAATAAGATGATGAAGTATGAGCATAAAGGATGCACCTTTTGGTTTCTTTAAAACCCCTAGAGAATCAGGGAGAGGAAATGTGATGCAAAGCTAATGCAAACGTAAAAAAAGAACGATGTATGATGAACGAAGGAGGTGAGATGAGCTTAAAAACTAGTGCAAAACAAATCCCTGCTGTTCTTGACAACAGTAGAGGGAGAGAAACCGACGATGGCCGTGGGATGTTGTATCCGAAAGAAGGAAGAAGCATCAAACAACAACAATATGTTTCTATAAAAAAAACAAACTCTCTGCTTAACCTGCTGCTTCTCTCTTTTTTTTATCTCAGCTCCGCTCTGCTCTGCTCTGCTAACCTCTGCTTTTTAACTCCTTCTAACCTTTCTAACCCTTTCTAACCCTTCGCGCGAGCTCAACCCAGGGGGCTATTTATAGGGTGCAAAACACAGATCTGATGAGATAAGAACAGGCAAGACTCATCTATGGCAAGGTCTCTACTTCCCCAATCGAGCATGGTGACCAAAACATAGCAGGGAACTCTCCAGGAAAGGTATGTTCAAGCAGGACTCGGAAGGGTGGAAGACGACCCATGGAAAGGCGTTATTCAAAATTGACGACCTGGGACAAGGCGTTAATTAAAATCACGACTGGGACAAAGGCGTCAATTTATGGATTTAATTTTAGTAATGAAAACATTCTTTATTTGAAAATGATGAAGAGACGCCTGAGAGAGAGGCGTTAATTCAAAACACGACCCATGGAGGGACGTTAATTCTTATTTTCTAATTTTGAGTTGGATTTGTAAAAATCCAGAAACTGACGCTTTTTGGATCAGTCGTCCTTTCTTTGAGAAACGCCCCGGCCCAAGCCGTTATTTAAAACACGCCCTACGTAGAGTCGTGAATTACAAAAATAATTAGAAAATGGCCTAAAAACACACAAAAGTAGAAAAACTTCATATTGTGGAAATATTGAAGTTCACTTTGGGGTGTTAATATGGTGACATGAGATTTAATCAACATAGTATCAATTTTGGCGTGTCTACAGCTGCCCCGCCTTGGCGTCTGCTTTGCAAGGGAGTGAGAGAAAATGAAGTGAAAGTGCAACAAGCGAAATGAAGTGGAATGAACTGATAAGTAGATGCCAAGGTGTGATGTGACACGCCTCTGACACTAAGCGTTAGAAATCTTTCCAAGATTCTGAGTGCAACAACTCCGGGTGATTCCAAGAAAGCATCGATTGGCTGGATGAAGGAGACTAAACTAAATAAATAAAATGTGCGCGAGGGCACGACAGGGAGGCACCTTTGGAGAGCGGTTACCAGCCAATGCGGACGTGCTACAACCAAGGTGGATTTGCAGAAAATTAAAGTGAATGGAGATGAAGACCCAACAAAGGGACGCTTTCAAGGAACTAGCCTGAGCAGTTTCAGAGAGAATAAAGTACTTGATTTGGAGTGGAATATCTCATGTCAACTCAATCAAGAGCGAGTGACCTTCATTATTGCCGTAATATGAAGATTTTCATCATTAAGCTCAAAGTCCTACATGATGCATGCTGGGCTAAAAGAAAAATTAAAACAAACTAAAAATAGAAAATAATCAAGGATAATATTGCCAAGCCATCTAGATTTGGTCAAGAATCCAGATCTCTGAGCTGACACTAAGCCGAAGCCCGTTTGTCCACGCATCAACCCAGAAAGTGGAACCATCGTCCCAGACCTTGAATGACTCAACGGCCTATCCGTGTGATCAAGATTCTCCTGGAATTATCACTGTTTTTGATGAAGGGGAACTCAAATTCCAGGTTTGTCAGAACCACAAGGTCCTTGATATACTATAATAGCGTAGAGTACCATATAGTAACAATGCTTACAGGAAAGAATACAAGAACGGAATGATGTTACTCCCATGCATCTCGAATCCTGCACTCTTCTGCACTTGAAAATTCATTAGTCCTCATGATAGAAAATATCCTCAGTTTAAACATGACATGACCATAAGTTCATAATCACAAATAAATTCCACTTAAAAGACAGCACTTAAGTTCATTAAAAACAGCATAGAGGAGATGAATATGCGAGCCATAAATTGACGATCGATAGCAGTGGCGTCAAAAGGATAAAAGACGACTAGCATCAAGGCGTTAATTAATTTGAGATTTCAACAAAAGACGACCCTCATCAAGGCGTGAAATAAAACACGACCTGGAGCAAGTCGTTAATTCAATAAATGACGCCCTGAATACCGTCGTTAATTAACCATAAATTCGAAACACACGCTTCCGACTCTGAATCAGAAAACTTAAACCCAGTTATGCTCGTACTTGATTTTGCAGTTTCGAACGGGCATAAGATCCTTCAAACTTCTATAAAAGGAGGGATTTCTCTCAACAAATCAATCGAATCCTCTATTCTGTTTCTTCTTCTTCCTTCACAGGTGCTGCAAGATACTGTTAGACTTCTTTCTGCAGACGGCCACTTCCTTAGTGAAGATACATAAGATGCAGAGAGCTATCAAAAAATCGAAGACCTCCACTCCTAGGCTCTCAGAAATTAATGGGCACCTTAGCAGCCGAGTTGTTCTGAATCAGGTATGTTAAGGCTTGAGTTGTTCATTTTTCTATTTCTTCTCTTCTACCTTCCACTGCTCATCTCTTTTATCCTCTGTGCTTTCTTTTCTTTTCTTTTCTCAGGATTATCCAAACATTCCAGGGGCTAGGAGATTCCCCAAAAATAAATGGCTTCCCCTCTTGCTCTCCAAATTCAGTTCAGACATGAGGGTTTTTCTATCCAGATGGCATCTCCTAGGTTTAGTTACCCATGCCAAACATTATGACCAAACTCACCTAGATTGGGCAGCTATAGGAGCTCTTGTTGAGATATGGCATCCTTCTACTCACACCTCCCTCTTCTCTACTTTTGAAGCCACCATTCTATTAGAAGAGTTAGAGATGATTTTGGGCTTAAAGAAGATGAAACAAGGGGATGAGGAGAAGATGGCCATCATGCCAAGGCAAATCTCTTCTCATGAATTGCTAACAAGCTTGATTCCAAGCCCCAACTTAGTGAGCCAGATCAAAGCCACCAAAGGAATTAACCTTTTAAAGCTTGCCTCATGGGTCTACAAAAGGTCCGACCAAGCCAAAGAGGATGATGAAATAGAACGGGTAGCAAAAGCCTTTGTTGTGTGCTTGGCGGGAGCAATCTTGTTCCCCTCCACGGAAGATTTCTTAGAAGAGTCCCAATTGAGTGCTATAGCTAGCCTTTGGGAAGGAGAGAGAGTGGGACCGGCGATATTAGCCTTTCTATATAGTGGGCTTACTTCGGCATCAATGGGGAGACCAATTTATGGATGCATGCTTGCACTTTCTAGTTGGGTAGATCTCCACTTCAAGTTCGATCCATGTGAGGAGGCCCAACAACTATCAAGGATATTCTCAAAAAGCCCTCTTTCTTACATGACCGGCTCATTGGGGTTGAGCAATAGAGTGGTGAACCGGATTCCTCAAATCAAGAAAAGGGTGGAATGGAGGGAGAATCTCAAAGTAATGCCTAAGAACCTCTTCACATGCGCCCCGGGATTACTCAAATTTCAACAACTCCGTGCACGATTCTCTCCCGAGATAGATCTTCGTCTAATAGGCGCCACAGAATTCGTGTTATACAACTCTCATAGGTGCCTTCCTCAACTCGGGCTTCCACGGCGACTATTTGAGGATTTGTCTCATCTCCCTCCTATCAAGACAAGGGACATCGGCTGCAATGAAGATGGAGAAGAAAGCACAACAATCCAAGCACTGTGGAAAATCTGCAAAACTCATCAGCTCGTGGATAACTTAGAAGAAGACAGGGATCAGTGGAAATCATATGTAATAGCTTTAAGAAGTTTAAGGCCCAAAATGGCTCATTAGATGCATTGTAATCTTTTCATCAATAATAAACAATGATAACATTCTGATCGAGCCATATTATGTTGTTTCGGATGAATTCTTTCAAAAATCTGTGTTTCTGTTCTGAATAACGACTCAGAGAATGACGTTAATTCCACAAATAACGTCTCAGAACTTGTCGTCTCTCATTGATCTTTTTTCTAAAAATCAAAACATTAATTCCCATAATTGACGACTTCAGCAATGGCGTTAATAGAATCACACTTTAAGACAAGGCGTTAATTTGATTCAAATTCCAAAAAGTATTCGTTAAATATCCGGGAACAACGCCTTTAGATAAGCCACTTCTCATGTAAATAACGCTTGCATCAAAGTCGTTAATCAAAAACAGCAATGATTATTCCAATCACGTCAATCAATTCCCATTGAATGCAACTAACGACGGTTGTCATTCCCCGTGCGAAAAGAAATCATGCCTCAAAGCTCGTCGCCAAATCTGGAAGTAACGCCTTGTGGCCTAGTCGTCCCTTTAACAAGACACACCCTCCTCTCAGGCGTTAATTCTTTTCGAATACTAAAACACTTTTCCCCCTTCTTTCTTCTTCTTCCTCCGTTCATTTTTCCCTCTTTCCCTCTTCTGCAACCCTAACCGAACTCCATCCTCTCTCTCCCATTCTCTATCTCCCTCATTCTCTCACCCCCTAGCCATGGCCGGCGGTGGACTTAAGCGCCAGAGGGTTTCTGCTCCCGATGTTGTGGACTTGGGCGAGGACGAACCCGCCATGCAGGAAGCTCCTCCCGTGGCGGCCGAGGAGGCTCCGGCGGCGGAGCACGGCGACGAGGGAGAACTCGGCGAGGAAGAACGAGAAGACGAAGGTGATGAAGAAGATGATGGAGAATACGAAGAAGGAGAAGACGAAGAAGAGGAAGGGGATGAAGAGGGAGAAGAACAAGGAGAAGAAGGAGAAGAACAACCGGCGGCGGACGTTCCTCGCCGCGGACAACTCCGACGGCCACGGCAACCCCGGCCGCCCTGCCGTGGAGGGATGGTTGGACCTAGACAACAAAAGGTAGGCCCCGAAACCTTCATTTCCATTTTTTTTATTTAAAAATTTTCCATCTTGTTCCATTTCCATAGCTCTCGGTGGGAAAAACCAGTGACTCAGAAAAGAGACGCCCCCAGGGGTGTCGTGAATTAAAGAAAAGATGCCCAGGCCTGGGGTCATCAATTCATTTTGAAAAATAATTAATCACATGAGAACACGCCCTGCAGCATGTCGTGAATTTGAATTATCATGTCTAAAATCATGCTGGTAATTTCCATGCTTTTTCAATAATTTATTTTTCAATATGTCTGCCCTGATTATCTCGCATGCTGTTTCATTCATTTTTTTAAAACCCTGGGAAAACAGCGCCCCCATCGGGGTGTTAATTCATTAATCAACGACACAGGGGTGGTCGTTAATTCAAACATTCCCAGAACAGGTTCCAAACCAATGCCTCCCATAGGGGCGTCTTCTAGATAACCAACGACCCAGGCTGGGTCGTTAATTCAATAAACATAGAGAACCATTTAGAAATAATGCCACCCTCAGGGGCGTTAATCAAGCAAGCCACGACCCAAGGTTGGTCGTTAATTAAATCAAACAGCAAACATCTCAGCAAATGCAGTTAAATGAATTTTCACATGAAATTTAAACAATTAAGCAAAAATTCTTTTTTATGCATGCAGGGATTGATGAGGACACGCATTTCCTGGGTCCAGGTCCGGGCAGCATATTATGGTCTCCCCGAGTTTCAGAGAGCTAGGGTAGATGCCATGGGATTCGGGACTTTCCTCAGCATAGAGCCAGTTAGGCCAGACCTAGCACTGATCCAGGTTTTGAGAGAGAGATGGGATAGGACTAGTCGGGCATTCTTGATGTCGTGGGGTCATATGATCCCCACCCTAGAGGATGTGGCTAGGATTACCGGGCTGAGGGTAGACGGGGAGGCTGTGAGCGGGTTCACCTACCCTGACTACACTGAGCTTACCCAGAGACTGCTAGGGTTAGAGATGGTTTATGAGACACCTAGCGAGTGCAGGACCGTCTTCCGTACCGACCTCACCACAGCCATGGGATTGAGCGATGCGAGGCAGAGACCCCGGCAGTCCTTAGAGCAGTTTTTCCAGAGATTGATGGATGGGGCTAGGGCAGCCTATTGCCAGGACCCAGCTGATAGAGAGAGGGTAGACAGAGATCTGAGGAGGTTCTTATTTCTGATGCTCGGGAGGTTATTACTTGGCACGAAAGGCGATGTCATCAACTGCCGATTCCTAGGGATACTCAAGGACTTGGAGGGAGTCGGCAGATAGGCCTGGGGAGCGGCGCTGCTGGCGCACTTGATAGCCGACCTCTCCACGGGGACAGGTCGAGAGACGACTGTCAGTGGCTTCTCACCTTTTCTCCAGGTATGCATTTTTCCTCTTTTATGTGTTTTTGTTATTTTTAGAATACATATGCGTATGAATGCTTTGCTAATATGATGCATGGATGCAGATTTGGAGCCACTTGTACATGCCCATGGGGCGCGTCGACCCACGGCCTGGAGGTGAGGGATCTTTCCCTCTAGCACGGCGCTGGCTGCCGGTAGTGTTTGGAGCCCCACTCGCCTATGAGTTGTGGGTGTTACGGAGAGAGTTCCGAGACTTCCCTCCCTCACTGGTATGCATGATGTAATGTTATGCATTTCTTTTTATGTTTATGTTATATGATGGATATGATGGATGTATGCATGCTTGTGAATGCAGGTGCGGTGGAGACCCAACGAGGGGATGACCGACGGGGGCCAGCCATGGGTCGTAGCGAGCCGACCTCGCTTTGAGCATGAGCTTTGGGTTCATTGCCTTAGCGAGATTGAGCCGTTACGGCTTAGACTGGTGATGAGGACTCTCGACCTTCATCAGGAGTGGATAGAGGTTGGAGAGCCGCGAGGGATTGGGAAGAAGATGCGCAGTCGTACCAAGGAGATCGACTGGAGAGTGCGGTTCGCGGACCAGTACGCCGACTGGCAGCGAGGCGGGACCCGAGTCACCTCTCAGGCAGCGGACAGCTCCGAGTACCTCCGGTGCTACTGGGAGGTTTACGCCGGCCGACCCCAGATGAGGGTCCTAGGGGTATGTATGAATGCACTTATTTCTAAATTGAATGCAAATGCTTATGTATCTATCATGTGATTAATATGTAATAGATGCAGGATGCGCGGGATATAGCAGCGATGGATGCACAGGCCCACCTACACAGCCTGGAGGCACAGTTGGCCACCACGCGGGTAGACCTTGAGACCCTGGTGAGTGTTTAAATTATTCCTATATGCAAATGAATTTTTGTTCTTGAATTATTGATGATTATCCACTGACAATCTCAATAAATGCAGCGTGCCCAGCAGGGAGCAGTAGGGAGAGATACAGGAGAGTCCTCCAGCTCGAGAGGGCCTAGTGCAGAGGCGACTGCACTAGCGGAGCAGCTAGCAGGGGCAATGACACGGGTCGAGGCAGCAGAGCGCGACCTCGCCTCACGGGTAAGTTTCAAAACTCAGACCTCATTCAATTATCTATTATTATGTGCTGATGAAAAAGTGTTTTGTAGACGGAGGAGCTCCGAGCCGCTTTTACTTGCATCGAGGAGGGCCAGCAGGCGATGGCCACACGGGTGAGTTGTACTTTTAACCATGCATTCACTTCATGAATTGTTGAATTATTGCATTAAATGTGGAACTGATGACTTGTTTACCTGTTTGCAGACTACACAGTTACAGGCGGCTCATACCCGGGCTGCCCTAGCCGGGGCGGAGTTAGCGATCCGTGAGCAACGGGTCGCGGAGCTGGAGAGGGCTTTGAGGCGGCGGGAGGAGCTGCCTCAGGACGTAGCAGAGCTGTGGGTCACTCTTGAGCTGGAGCGGAGAGAGCGTGCGTGAGAGCGCGAGGAGCGTGCTCGGGAGCGTGAGGAGCACCTGGCAGACCGTGCCCGTCACCACGAGCTACAGCAGGCAGAGCATGCCCGGTACCAGGAGCAGGTGGCAACGCGCGAGCGTGAGCTGGCAGACTTGAGGACCCAGCTAGCCGTTACCCAGGAGCGGCTACGAGCGTCAGAGGAGCATCTTCAGCGAGGGCGGGAGCGAGCGCGAGCTGCGGGGTACGCCTTCACCAGCTCCACCTTCGTGGCGGGCTCCTCTCTTCGAGAGAGGAGCGAGGCAGGGGACCAGGTTTGAGTTCCAGCTTCTTCACGGGGGCCCATGCCCCCTCCACCAGCGCCTCCTCGGGACGGCGAGGACGAGGTAGATAGTAGGAGAGAGGAGGGTGCAGGCGAGAGCTGAGAGAGACTTACTTGTACTCCTCCACCCTCACACCTGTACTTAGATATTTATGATGTATATATATATGAGATTGAAATTTTTGTTACCTGAGCACTTGTGTAGTTGTGTACTTGTGGTTGTGTACTTTGCTCCTTTTCCACGTTCTTTGCTTTTGCTTCACTTTTCCCTGTGTCTCCAGCCGTAGTTCACACTTAAGCAAACAGGTTAATTCATTTGTTCGACTTGGCCCCTTGCTTAATAAGCAAGGATGTCTTTACTTTGACCTTGATAACGGGTCAAGGGGCCAAGCCTTTAATCAAATAAGGCAAATGAAATAACCAATAAAGGGAGATGCAACACGCAAGCAGTCATATGCAAACCATAATAAAAGATGCCCATACAAGATGCAAGCACACATCGTGAACGATAAACCACCACCACTTTTTATTTTCTTCTTTTCTATTTTTCTTCTTTTCATTCTTTTTTTTTCTCTTATTTTCTCAAAAAGACGCCTTAGACTAGGTCATTTTTCAAATAAAAGACGCCCTCAGTGACGATCTTTAATTTTGAAAAAGAATTTGATTTTCGTGGAAATGACAACCTACCTAGGGGCGTTATTTGAGAAAAGACGACTTTCACACAGGCGTTAATTCCATAAAAGGTGCCTTACTCAGAGGCGTTAATTTCCGTGTCTTCAGAATTGGGTTGACAAAGCTACTAAGGCACTAGGTCCTACGTGGTCATTATTGAGTATTCATTGATCTTTCTTGAATAATCAAAAGGGGGTCGACGTGCTAATGGTTAAACTTATACGCAAGATCTCGCACGGTGTAATCTCCTAGGTCAGTCTCGACCATTCTGCTGGTTTATGACTTACCGCAAAGAAAGAGATGGAAGAGGATATAAGGAAGCCCATAAGGGATTCTGAGAAGCTCGAGGCAAAACTACCTCCCCTACCCTATGCCCGTTGGGGTTCAGTCTTCGGCATAGGGAAATTTTGTTACCTTTTGCCTCTTTTATATTGCATGCATACGCCCAAGATTTTCCTTGCGGGGACTTTGCCCTCTTGACATGCTTCTCTTTTCACGATTTGACTTTCTCTTTGAAACTGATTTGTATTGATGAAAAACCTAATTGTACTTGGGCTTTTACGGCATTTTTGTTCCCTTTTGGGCCCTGACTTCCACTTACTAAGGCGGCGGGTAGGCTTGGCGGGTCTACTCCGAGACCTCCCTTCCTCCCTTATGGGCCGAAGAGGAAAAGAATGGATATTGTCTTCACCTTTAGTTAGGTTTTTGGCTTCCCATCAGATTTTGCACCGCTTGAGTTCGAGGTTTAAGTGTGTAGTGTGTGCAGGAGTCGACCCCATTTTAAGTTAACAAGACTGATGAATGAATACTGAATTTTGACCTTTCAGACTTTGCGTCCTCGTACGCCATGGCAACCATTTTGGAAATTGGAAGATTTTTTTTTAAATTTTGGAGAATTTCTATTGTTTTTTTGGGTTTTGAAAATTTCAATTTTTTTTGGATTTTGGAAAATTTCAATTTTTTTGGATTTTTAGATTAGGGGTAGTATTTCTTAAGGTACAGACCATTCCAAGGATGAGCTAGCTCCTCTCCTTCAGCATTAATCAATTTATAAGCATTGCCAGGATAAACATCTTTTATAACAAAGGGTCCTTCCCAATTTGGTTGGAGTTTTGAACGGGGTCCACCAGGTTTTACGAAGATTCTCTTGACTACCATCTCACCGATTTTGAATTTTCTCTCAATTACTTTCTTTTGATAAAAACGTGAAAGCCTATTTTGATAAACGCGCGCATGCTCAGCGGCGACCAGACGCTTCTCATCTAGGAGTTCCAACTGGGCAACGAGTGAATCACGACGCTCATCAATAGAGAATTTTTTGTCCAATTGTACTCGCAGAGAGGGAATGAGAATCTCATAAGGAACTACCGCCTCCATTCCATAGGTAAGGGCGAAAGGGGTTTGCCCAGTGGGGGTACGAATGGAAGTGCGATAGGCCCAGAAAGCTTCAACTAGCTTGTCTGGCCAATCCGAAAATTTATTAGCCTCACACGTTTTCTTAACAATTTTGATCAATGTCTTATTAGTTGCCTCTGTTTGACCATTACCCTACGGATAATAGGGAGAAGAATGATGCAATGCAATGTTATACATGTTGCAGAGATCCTTGAGCTCTTGAGAGATGAATTGAGGCCCATTGTCGGTGATGATGGTGCTCGGGATTCCGAACCTTGCGATGATGTTCTTCATTATGAACTTGCAGACGGTTGATGCTTTGATCTCCACGTATGCTTCCGCTTCCGCCCACTTGGTGAAGTACTCCGTTGTCGTAAGGATGAATGACTTTTGTTTTGTAAGGAGGTTCGAATCTCCAAGAGGTCCAATGATATCGAAAGCCCACATGGAGAAAGGCTATGGGGAGGACATAGGATGGAGTGAAGAAGCAGGAGAATGAATCTTGTCGACGTGCAGTTGGCATTTAACACACCTTCGAACATAGATGGAGCAATCCTCTTCTAGAGTTGGCCAATAGAAGCCTAGCCTAAGGATCTTCTTAGCTAGCATCTAGCTGTTCACATGACCACCACACACTCCTGAATGCGCCTCTTCCACGACCTTCCAGGATTCATCATCGTCGAGGCATCTTAATAAAACACCCATGAGCCCTCTTCTATAGAGCACACCTCCAACCAAGACATAACGTTGAGCCACTTTTCTAATTGCTTTCTTCTCTTCTGTAGTGGCTTCTTCGGGATAGGACTGATCATTGCAATATCTGGCAATCTCATAATACCAAGGTTTCTCCTCATCAGCCAATTCTTCTTCCCAATCTAATAACATGACCTCTTTACCTTTAAGAGCTTCACTCCGCCTGACCTTCTTGAGCACCTTGTCCCTAATGTCGAGGAACGCGCGATCCTTAATAGCTGGAGTGTCATGCTGATGAATGAGAGGAACATGGAAATCTCGTTCAGGAGGGAAGACTAAAGCAGAGGCCAATGAGGCAAGAGCGTCAGCTAAGATGTTCTGGCTACGAGGGACATGGACGAAGATCAATTTGGTGAAGAGTTTGGCATAAGCTGAAGCAAGTTCCTGGTATGGTTTGAGCTTAGGATTGATAGTGCAGCATTTGACAAGCACGTAGCGTAGAATGAGCTGACTATCACCAACAATTCGTAATTGGGTAACACCATATTTATGAGCAGTTTGAAGGCCGGCCAAGAGAGCTTCATACTCAGCTATATTATTTGTGACAGGGAAAGTAAGCTGAGCGGCGAATGGGATGGTGACCCCTTCTGGTGTTAAAAGAACCATGCCGATCCCTCTTCCTTGGGAATTTAGAGCTCCATCAAAATGTAGTGTCCACATCGGATCGTGGGGTTGATTAATGGACATTAATTCTTCATCTGGAAACTCCGAATTGATAGGATCAAATCGGGGTAGAGGGTGGTGAGCAAGATGTTCAGCAATGGCGTAGCCTTTGATAGCTTTCTGTTGAATGTAAGTGATGTCAAATTGAGAGAGGAAACTTTACCAGCGTGCTAATCGGTCGGTAAGGATAGATTTTTCAAGAAGGAATTTAATCGGATTCATGCGTGCAATGAGATGAACCTCGTGAGCTAAGAAATAATGCCTTAACTTCTGAACTACCCAGACTAAAGCAGCGCAAGTCTTTTCCATAGCTGATTACCTTTGCTCACAGGGGTTAAGAAGTTTAGACAAGTAGTATGCTTCCCTCTCCTTCCCTTCTTCATCCACTTGAGCTAGGACAGCACCCACAGAGTCATCCAGGACAGAAACATAAAGGATGAGCGGTTTGCCTGGAACTGGCAGCCTCAGGACAGGAGGATTGGCCAAATAATCCTTCAATCCGTCAAAAGCTGCCTGACACTTGTCATCCCAATTAAACTTGACCCCCGGCTTAGTAAGCTCGTAAAATGGCCTACATCTTTGTGAATACTGGGAGACAAAGCGGCGGATAAATTGCAACCTCCCGATTAATCCTTGAACTTCCTTCAAATTCTTGGGAGGAGGCATATCTCTGATGGCCTTTACCTTATTGGGATCAACTTCAATTCCCCTTTTGCTGACAATAAATCCAAGAAACTTCCCTGATGAAACACCAAATATGCACTTCTTGGGGTTCATTTTCAACTGATACTCTCGTGATCTTTGCAAGACTTTAGTTAGAACCCCAGGATGCTCAATCCTTGTTCTTGATTTTATCACCAGATCATCCACGTACACCTCAATATAAATGTGGATCATATCATGAAAAATTGCCATCATAGCCCTCTGATACGTGGCTCCAGCATTCTTGAGCCCAAAAGGCATGACCACATAGCAGTATGTTCCCCACGGTGTAGTAAACGATGTTTTTTCTTGATCTTCCTCAGCCAAGCGAATCTGATTATAACCCGAAAAGCCATCCATGAAGGAGAGATTCTCAAATCCTGCCGTATTATCAATTAAAACATCAATATGAGGGAGGGGGAAGTCATCCTTAGGACACGCACGGTTGAGGTCCCGAAAGTCTATACAAATCCGAACCTTTCCATCTTTCTTCATAACTGGGACGATGTTAGCCACCCAGTTAGGATAGAGGACAACTCTAACAAATCTAGCCTTATGAAGCTTATCGACCTCTTCTTTCATTTTTAAAGCCATGTTAGGGTGGAAACGTCTCAACCGTTGTTTGACTGGGACAGACCCTGGCTTAAGTGTAAGCCGATGTTCAACGAGTGCAGGGTCTAGTCCAGGCATATCTTCATAACTCCATGCAAACGTGTCCTTGTATTCTTGAAGTACCAAAATAAGCGCCTCCTCTTCGGAGGGCGGTAAGTTCTTTGAAATGAGGACAATCCTGGGGTCTTCTTCCGTACCCAGATTTATTTCTTTGGTAGGCTCTTCTACTGAGGCTGATGGTTCATCAAATCTCCTCATGCCACTAGCAAATGCATCAGCCTCGTCCTCACATTCTTCGTAACTTTCATCCCCCTCTTCAATAGGGTCTTCATCATTCATAATCTCATAGACACCCAAACCCTCATAAGAAGCACAAGTACCCTCATATTCTATCTCTGGCAGGATGATCGGATTCTCTAGAAATTCGGGAAGAGTTGAGCATGCCTGGCACCTTTTAGCCAATTCTAACAGGAATCTACGGGGAATCTGCTTACCCTTGGATTTCTTATGTGAAGCTACCCCATGAATTTTATTAGAAGAAGAAGAGGAGCAACTAGCTTGATCATTAGAAGAAGAAAAGGAAGGAGGTGCAAAAGTGGATACAGGAGGGGATACAAACGAAGACCCTTCGCCAGAAGGGTAGAAAAGATTTGTCAATGAATCCTGGAAGAGCGGCCCCTGGGTCGGGACACCCTCGGAAAGGAGATAAGAGGTCTCCTCAACGGAGATGGAGGATTGAAAAGTTGAAATTTTGGCATTTTTTTCTTCATTTTTTTCTTCATTTTTATTTTCTTTTTCCAATAGAAAGCAATGTGAAGGGAAAATAGAAGGAGGAGTGGAAATTGAAAGATTGGAGAAGGGTTGAATCAATAACGACCCACGCGGGGGTGTGATGGAGAGTCTGGAGAATTGCTCGAGGAGCAAGGGAGGAATTGGAGAAGAAACTCGAAGTGAACTTGGAGAAAAGATGACCATGATTGGGGGCGGTCTAGGCACACATGGAAACATTTGGGAATATAGGGAGACAAGAAGAGATAGATGCATGGAAGTGAGAGAGAAAAGGCCGGCCCACAGCCTGTCTGTCGTGAAACCTTCTTCATATGGCACATCAGGCTCCCCAGTGTCTGTATAGTTGCTCAATAACTGCCTTTTATCTGTTATCACAACAGGTTTTTCAATCAGCTCAGGGATCAATGGCAGCCATTCTGGATCAGTTGGCATAAATAGACGGCTCAAAGCAATAGTGATATCATTCATATCAAACCATCTATACCAGTCACACTCAGGATCATCCATCTCCCTTCTTTTATCTGGCCTTAAAGACTCCAGGGCTTTGTATGTGGCTAATGGAGCAATATGACGTGCGAATTGTCTAGCATGAACGTCCTGGCAATCTAGCATAGAGGTGACTATTGTAGTCTGCTCGTTCTTTTGAGTGCCACCTTTGACAAAATGTGTTTGCAGTGTCCATGTAAGTGGCTGGCGATCTGTCTTCAGAGTAGATGTCATAACTGCCCATGGTTCTTCTTCATTCTTGCTTGGCCCTTTATAGCCTAGGCCACCCCGTGCAATTAATTTTTGTGGCTTGACAGGCTTAGTTCTGCCTTGGAAATTAACACCCAGGCCTTTACCAGCTTGGTACCCCATTTTCATCAAAATATTCCAGCCAGGGGTATTTATTATGCTCTTCTTCTTCTTCCCCTTGGAAGTCAGAGGTGTCATAGCAACCGTTGTGACTGTCTCTAAGGGCATCGGCCGTGGGTTAATGACATCTAACACTGATAACAACGGTTTGTTGGAAGACCAAATAGACGGAACTGATGTTGCTAAGTGTATGTCTTCATCTGGCAAAATCGGCATGCTAGTGACTTTGATAATACGGCCTTTATGTGGAAACTTGAGGCATTGATGATTTGTAGAAGGCACCGCATCCAGCTGTTGAATATAGGGGCGACCCAGGATGCCATTGAATGTTGGATCCATGTCCAAGATGTGGAAATCTACTATGATTGTAGCTGGACCCAAACTGACTTTTAATGTTATCATACCCAAGGGAGGCTTCTTGGTGTTATCATATGCTGTGACTGTTATAGTAGATGGCCGAACCTGACTTTTCGGAATGCCGCACATCCTTAAAGTGCTAGGCGGCAATACATTGATGGATGCCCCAGTGTCCACCAAACATTGTTTTACTACCACCTTGTTAATGTCCACTGTGATACACAGAGCATATTTCTGAGCTGGTTGAGGTGCTAGTTCATGTTCATGAAAAATAATTGCTGGCTGACCGCTAGCAGGTGATAGGACCGTGGTTATATGCTCGGCAGGAATGTCTTCATTAACCATGACCTTCTGTAGATATTCTTTTAAGGCCAATTGATGGGTTGTTGACTGTAGACACGTCATTCCTGACGTCTCCTGAGAAAGTCTCATATTACTATACGACGCCCCGCGGCGGCTTTCGCATTTTGAATCACTTGAGTGCTTCCTTTTCTTGGGTCTTCTTCTACCTTTTTCGGCATCCGGAATCATCTCGTCGCAGCATTCGGACGGCATCAACACCAGTCAGACGCATCGGAAGGTTCCGAAACTAGGAAGGGTGTCTGCCGGGCGGCTGCCAACGCCTTGTCTGAGGAACCAGGCGGGTCTTCATGGGGGCGTCCAGGCTCCTGGACGCCCCCATTATTTTTTATTTATTTTTCAAACCCAACAAAAATGAAAAAATATATATATTAATGGAGGCGTCCAGGCCCTTGGACGCCTCCATGAAAATAAAAATAAAAAATATAAAATGCCAGTTGGCATAAAAAAACAAAACAAAAAATAAAAAAATATTTTATTGGAGGCGTCCAGGCCCCTGGACGCCTCCATCAACTCACTCACGGGGCCCCGCCCACCGATCGACGGTTTGTCGTATGTGAAAGAATCCAAATTGTGGAGACGTCCAGCCGACTGGACGCACCCATTTCCAAATCACGGGTCGCCGCTCCAAAACCACGCGTTGTGTTAAACCGCGTGCGACTTTCGGTGGAGTTCGGTGGGACTTATGGAGGCGTCCGGGACCCTGGACGCCTCCATGAAAATATTCAGAAAACATGAATAAAAATAGAATAAAATATCTTTTTTGCCCTGATGGAGGTGTCCAGGGTCCTGGACGCCTCCACCCTCCGGAGCCCTATAATTAGAGGCCCACCCCCTCAGTTCTGGGGGAGCTTCTAAGAGATCCGATAGACTGCCGGAGCCAGAGGCTACCGGAGTCATTTCTAACCCGTAGGGTCTTTTGTAGGGGTGAGCATTATTCGGGTTCAACCCGAAAACCAAACCGAACCGAATGATTTGGTTCGGTTTGGTTTGGGTTGAAATTAAAAAAAAATTGGTTTGGGTTCAAACCGAACCGTATTAAAAAATTTGGTTTGGTTTGGTTTTGAAGTTCAAGAAACCGAACAAAACCAAACCGAACCGAATAACTCGAATTTAAGAATATTTTTATCAAATTAATATAAATGTATATGTAACTATAAATCTGAATTTAAAAAGTCAAATTCCCACCATTATAATGGGGTTTCCGACTTTATGAAATCGGTTTCAAATCACCTTCTATTTTACTGTAACCGAAATTCTTAATTTCTTATGTGAAAATATTATGGAGCTTATTCTTACAAGTTACAACTTTGTATGTTATTTTTTTAATATTTACTTTATTTGGTAGAAATTATTTTACCCTACCTTTCTCTAATGTTGGTTGAATCCAATCTAATTTATAAAATGGGAGATGAATATGGTTCAAACCGAATCAAACCGAACCAAATCGAATTAATTCGGTTTGGTTTGGTTTAGTTTCAAACTAGTTTGGTTTGGTTTGGTTCGGGTTGAAGCCTTAATTCGGTTCGGTTTGGTTTGAGAAAAATTCTCTTCAAACCAAACCAAACCAAACCGTGCTCACCCCTAGTCTTTTGTAGGTGGAGGTTCCGCCGGCTTCTCGGGTGCCCACACTCGCGAGAGGAATGTCATCTTCATCCACCGCGCTTCCACGTCATCCCTACGCTGCCGGAGCTCCGCCGGATTTCACCATCGGCACATCCAATAAGCCAATCATTTCCTTTTCTTCGTAGTTCTTTTACATTCATCATCTCGCATCCTCTATCCCCCTTCAGAAGGGCGCCTCTTCTTATATACTTCTTACATCCATCATCTCATTTTCCTCCTACTCGAGTCCGAGAGGGGTTTAAAAGATAACACCAACCAGGTGTGTGTCTTGCCATCATTTCGTTATTTTTATCGCAAGGATTTAAATACTACACCTTCATCTTTCTAATCCACTCGTTACTTGTTTGTCGTTGTTTTGCAAGGGTACCTAAGGAAAGCCCTCTCCGTCGGCCGGCCAAAGGGGGAGGAAGAAGCAACCCACCATCTCCCGCTCTTGAGGTAGGCACGATCACTTTCTTTATTTTGGGGTCTTTTGGCCCCTGGCGATCACATCATGTTCTCGAGGCCGCGACGAGTCACTTCCCCAATGGCCGTTTAAATTCCAGTTCTTATATTCTCTTTATATTCTGTTATATTCTTATCTGCTCATATTCTTAAGGCCGCGGTGAGTCACTTCCCCAATGGCCGTTTAAATTCCCATTCTTATATTCTCTTTATATTCTGTTATATTCTTATCTGCTCACATTCTCGAGGCCGCGGCGAGTCACTTCCCCAATGACCGTTTAAATTCCTGTTCTTATCTTCTCTTTATATTTTGTTATATTCTTATCTATTCATAATCTCGAGGCCGCGGTGAGTCACTTCCCCAATGGCCGTTTAAATTCCGTTCTTTATATTCTCCTTATATTCTGTTATATTCTTATCTGCTCATATTCTCGAGGCCGCGGTGAGTCACTTCCCCAATGGCCGTTTCAATTCTTGCTATTTGATTTCTGCACCATTCCCGTCCCCCCGAGGCCGCGGCGAGTCACTTCCCGCTATGGCCGTTTAACCCCCATATCTTGCTATATTACATTTGTCCCGCTCGCCCCGCCGGAACAATCTCCCGTGGTGGCCCCTTCTCTTTTCTCTTATTTCTGTGTTGCAGCAAACAAAAGGAGCCCGCGCGCTCCGCGTCTTCTTCTCTCCTCGATCCGCGTGACGTCGCTCACAGATTGGCGATCACGGTGGGACTTCGTACTGCTTCCTTTTAGCTACCCTTGCAAGTTCGGCACCGTCCGTGCCTCTCCACCTTGGCGCCCTCGCGCGCCCCCGTTGTGCTCACGGCAGCACTGTCAGTTGTGATTGGTTGGGTGTTTATTATATGTTTGTTATTTCTGTTGTTTTCTTACTCTATATCTCTGTCAGCATTCCATTGCATACATCCATCCCTCTTTTATATCCTTTTTCATTTTTTCTAAGGATCACCCTTTCCCGGTGAAGGAAGGACTCTCCGTTTGAGAATTCCTCTCAACGGACTAGAATCTCCTCCACTGGGACCTCCGTAAGTCCCCGACATCGAAGAATCTCCTCTTCGTTCACTGGGCTGGTTGTACCATTGAAGTTCCCCGGAGTTAGTCATCCATTCGTGGTGAGACGAGAGACCCTAGCTGACACGGCGGTGAAACAAAAATAAACTAGGGTCCCTATTTTGTGTGAACTTCGGATCTCGCTAAAAACAAAAAAAAATCATCAAAATCAAAACAGCAAAAAAAGGGCGTAAAGGCATCCACTTGTTTGATAATCTCTGCTACCTGCTTGCTAGTGTATGTTTTTACGTTCTGGGAAAACTGTGAGCATGGCTCACGAGTCTTTTGAGGAGAACCACCCTAGTCGTGGTTTGTCAGCCGACCCGCGAGTCTATGCTATGGACTCGGGTCCTTCTCATGAGCCTCGCATGAGGTGCAGGTTATTGCGGGGACACGTCCCCACCACAGGATATCTCTTCCTTACTGGGCGTCCTCGCCAACACGGAGCTTACCTCTGAACAACTCCGGGCCTTCCAGACCATTCTGAAGGGAAAATCTATTTCCCCCACGCCCCAGGAATCAACTCCGGCCATCGCACCTCTCCAAGAGTCCGTGCAGGCCATTCCATCTCCTTCATTGGCGCAAGCCATCCAGTCTCCCTCGCTTCAAGGACAAGCGAGCCAACAACCACCCTCATTCCAGTTCCCGTCACAATCTCAAACTCCCGTTGTTCCCCATATACCGTTTCAGCCAGGGCCAACTGTCGGCGGTCCGGCAGCTCCCTCTCATTCGGGGTTCCCCCCTCAAGCCTCCGGGAGATAGTTTCTCCCCCAGTGGCAAGTACCACCTTCACCTCCAGAGGAGCTCGCCCAATCGCTCCTCAATAGGTTCAATCGCATGGACGAGCAGTTTCAAAATCTGAGAAGATGGTGGACGTGAAAGCCACCCCGGAGGTTGCTTTGCCAATCCTTCCCGTCATTCATCTTCCTCCTCCGAAATGCCCACGTACCGCAGATACAATGGTACCGGCAACCCCTTCATTCACCTCAAGGATTTCATGTATGAGTCCTCCTATTGGCAAAACGATCAGAGGTCCCTGGCATACCTCTTTCGGAGATCATTGGATGGTCCCGCGCTTGAGTGGTTCTATTCTTGGAGCCCCGCGAGGCCGAGAATTTTGAATAGTCCAGAGAAGGTTCTTGCAGAAATATAGGGATAGGGTCGGTCCCTCACTCTCCATTACCGACCTAGTGGCCGAAAAGATGAAGCCCGACGAGGATTTTGTCCGCTATGCTGATAGATGGAGGTCTCTGGCGGAAAGAATAAGGGATACCCTCTCCGAGCCCGAACAAGTGAAGATGATTGTGTCTAATGCAACCCCACAGTTCAGACACGTCCTGGCCATGAATAAACTTACTACAATGGAGGAACTCTATGAAAGGGCCCGGTACATCCAAACCCAGTTAAAAGACTCCCCCATTATGAACATGTTTGAGTCGCCGAAGCCCAAAGTGGTCAGAAAGACAGGCGCTGGTGTCCCGGGCGGAGCCACAGAAGGGGTCGTGACAAATGAGCAAGTGGGTGCGGTCAACAATGCCAACTATGCAGTCAACCCAAGGCCTCCACAAATGCCCCGACTTCCCCTCCAACCAGGTCCTTTCCCTCTTCATCCTCCACCCCAAAATAATCCACCCCAGGATAATATGCCTCCATTACGTCAACCCCAGCAACAACAACCACAACCTCAGCAACAACAACCACCGCTTCAGTACAACCAAGTTCCACCCCCGGGGAACTATGGTCCCCAACAGCAACAAAGGAGGCCGGTCGGTCCCAAGAGAGCCTACTATCCACCATTGCCAGAAACTTAGCAGACATTTTAATGCCCTCATGGCATCAAACAACTCGCCTACCCAGAGAAAGGCCCGTGTGGCCCCCGAATGTTGATACCTCCAAATACTGCGTCTACCACAGGCAGCCAGGACACACAGTAGATTACTGCTTCCATTTCAAAGATTACATCCACGATATGAATGATGAACATCAAATAGATTGGGATGAAATGAGACGATACGTCGCCGCTCTCAAGGCTAGGAGACCTCCTCATAGGCCACAGCAGCAGTTACAACAGCAGCAGCAGCAGCAACCACAACAACAAACAACAGCCTCAGCAGGCCCACAACAACAGCCCAACATGGGCATAATCCAGAATCCATTACCGGAGCACCAACAGCCCAATCATCAGGTTAACCCCATCTCCTCCTTCCCGGAAGTCGGGAGAGAGCAGGTGTGGCACCAGGAAAGTACCTTCCATTCTTTCTACCGCCAATCCTATCATCACGCAACACCCTTGCCTTGCCCGGGTAGCACCTCTCTCTCATCAACCCGCGTCAGTATCGCCTTCACCATTTCCACTACCATTACGCCCTCTCATCCGTACCCCGATCCCCTATCAACCGACACTCTCCACTACGCCTTCACACCCTCTCATCTTCTCCCACTCCCCCACTTTACCATCCACCTCTACCACATTTACCCCTACGCCTTCTAAACCCCTTATCATCCGTAACCATACATAACCCGTCTTTCTCCACCATATCACCACTAATGCCTTCAAAACCACTCATTACCCATCACCCACCTCAAAATCATTGCCCGCTTCAAG
Source organism: Amorphophallus konjac (assembly GCA_022559845.1). Classification (NCBI taxonomy): domain Eukaryota; kingdom Viridiplantae; phylum Streptophyta; class Magnoliopsida; order Alismatales; family Araceae; genus Amorphophallus; species Amorphophallus konjac. Next base: position 16,963 of record JAHNEJ010000753.1, on the reverse strand, counting down.
CCCTACCCACTTCTACTTCGTCTCCACCTCCACCTTCCAGACCCCTTATCCTTCATAATCCGCGCGATATCCCCTCTACCTCCACCATGCCTCCACCTAACAAACCCCTCATCAGAATCCCTGCTCCCGTCATCACCCCTGCTTCATCAGACCATTCCTCCACCACTACCCCTCAAATCCCTGTTAAAACCCACTGCTACCCCCACAGAGGTACAAAAGCCGCAGGCAATGGTGCTCCGGAGTGGAAGGATTTTCCACAGGGTTTTCCCCCACAACAGTCAGAATCCTGAGCAATCTCAGCTAGAGAAGGATGATGGAGAACAACCAGAAAGAGCTATCCCTGGAACACAGTATGATCTATTGAAACACTTGGACAAGACGCCTGCTCGGATCTCCATCCTGGAGCTACTTCAAAGATCCACATCCCACCAGGCAGCCTTAATGGAGTACTTCAAAGGTCATGGTGAATGAGGACCTCCCTGTAGAAAAGATCTCTACCGTCCTGACCCCAACGGACACACAACCGGCCATCATGTTCCACAACTACGAGCTCGCTCCCAAGGAAGCTCGAAAATATGCACTGTGCATTTCAATAAAAATTAATGGGGTATCCATAAACCCGTGTCTTGTGGACACGGGTGCATCCATAAATGTGATCTCCATGGACACCCTTCAGTTGTGTGGGGTCAACGAGGAACAAATAAGACCTTCCTCGATCACGGTCACGGCTTATGACAATAGCAAAAGGCCGCCGCAGGGGATGATTATTCTGAAGGCAGAACTAGGCCCCATGTCAATTCCCACGAATTCCATGTCCTCGACATGGACCCCACATTCAAGGCTATACTGGGTCGCCCTTACATCGAAGCCATGGACGCTGTGCCTTCCACCAACCATCAGTGCCTGAAGTTTCCTTACAATGGGAGGATTATTAAAGTGGTCAGTACACCTGTCCTTCACACAGTGGATGCTATCAACACCTCTCTCCCTCTGTTTGGCCGTCTCATCGGCCCATATTGTCACTTGCTGGACGTGCGTGATCTATCTCACGTTCACTAGCACCAAAGGAGCCGGTCAGGACAACCGCAACATCATATCTCCCTTTTCACTCCAAAGGTTGGGAGATTATGAGGAACATCGGCTACCAACAGGGTAAAGGTCTGGGCGCACAGTTACAGGGTAGGCTCAAACCGCCAAAGGAAATTAGGCCGAACCGCAGGTTTGGCCTAGGCTTCAAAGGACCGTTCAAGGCGGATTGGAAGCCCCTCACATGGACTCTATCAAACCACTTCAACAGAGGGCCCGTTGTTCAGATGGGAGATTACCCACGAGAAGCATATGGGAGATCACATGCTGTATATTTGGCTGAAAAATGTCCGAGGATCACCAAAAGAGGCAAGATCAAAGATCCGGAATGCGAGTGGAACAAATGGTTCGACATACGGGACATTTCCGTTGCACTGGAAAGGATGTTCTCGTCTCCGCAGCTTGAAGGACCACCATTGATCTCCGAATACCAGAGAATATTACCACTCTTGCCAAGGTTCCAAACTATCCTCGTCCTCGCCAGAAGGACCCTGTCATCGACGGATCTTCATCCGTCCTCAACATTGCCGTCGACGGCTCATTAGCCGCCATCTTCTCCATCCACTCGTCTCAGCCTTTGCTGATATCTTCTTCCTGGGCCAGACAGTTGTCTGATGATCTTCCCAGATCCCCTTCTCTGCTTACATACCTACGCGGGCTTTCAACCCGCGCCAGGTCTTCAACCATGATCTGCTCTATGAGCCTCACAATCCTCTAGCCATAACCACTTTTCTCTCTCCTCTAATCTCTTTTCACTGCTTTATCATCAAAAATGAAAACGAAAAAAAAAACGTCAATTTTCAAACTCCTCAACAATACATCTTCATTGAGGAAACCTCCTACATCTCCCCCGGGTGCGTCCCGCCCTGCGGACCACCCGTCCAAGGTCCAATGAGCGACCTTTTCTACCCCTCCTCTGAGGGGTCTTCTCCTGTACATTCTACACCATCCTCTTCGTCTTCCTCTTCTTCTATAAATATTGTCAGTCAATCTAGGAATGATAGGCCAAGGGTAGTACCTAGGAAGAAATCCAAGGGTAGGCAGATCCCTCGTCGATTCCTTCTGATTTAGCCGCCAGGTGTCAAGCCCTCTTGCCATCCCCAGTTGTTAGAAAATCCCATCCGGCTACCGGAAATAGAATGTGAGGGCGACTGTGCATTTGATGAAGGGTATGGAGTCTACGAGATCACGGATGAAGAATGCCCCACTGAAGATGAGGTGAAGAATATGAGGATGCGGCGGGCGCATACGCTAGTGGAATGAGGAGATTCGACGAGCCGTCAACCGCCGTAGAAGAATCCACCAAAGAAGTCAACTTGGGAACTGAGGAAGACCCTAGGATCATCCTCATAAGTGACAACCTACCACCCTCTGAAGAAGAGGCATTAATTGAGTTCTCAAGGAATATAAGGACACGTTTGCATGGAGCTACGAGGATATGCCGGGTCTAGATTCAACCTTGGTCGAACACCGTTTAACCCTAAAACCAGGGTCCGTCTCGGTAAAACAAAGGTTAAGGCGTTTCCACCCTCAGATGGCTTTGAAAATGAAAGAAGAGGTCGATAAGCTCCACAAAGCCAGGTTCATTAGAGTCGTCTTTATCCTCAATGGGTGGCGAACATTGTCCCGGTCATGAAAAAAGATGGGAAAGTCAGGATTTGTATCGACTTCCGGGACCTTAACCGCGCGTGTCCAAAGGATGATTTTCCCTTGCCTCACATTGATGTGTTGATTGATAACACGGCAGGCTACGAAACCCTCTCATTCATGGATGGATTTTCAGGATACAATCAAATTCGTTTGGCAGAAGAGGATCAGGAAAAGACGTCATTCACTACCCCTTGGGGAACATATTGTTACGTGGTCATGCCGTTCGGATTAAAGAATGCTGGAGCTACTTACCAAAGAGCGATGATGGCCATATTTCATGACATGATGCACATATATCTGGAAGTGTATGTGATGACTTATTGGTGAAATCAAGGACCAGGATGAACATCCAGAAGTTTTGGCTAAGGTCTTGCAGAGGTCAAGGGAGTTCCAATTGAAAATGAACCCGAAAAAGTGTGTGTTTGGTGTGTCGTCGGGTAAATTGCTGGGGTTCATTGTGAGTAAAGAGGGATCGAGATAGATCCCGACAAAGCTAAGGCCATCAGGGATATGCCGCCTCCCAAGAATTTGAGGAAGTCCGAGGTTTAATCGGGAGGTTGCAGTTTATTCGTCGGTTTGTGTCCCAACATTCACAAAGGTGTAGACCTCTCTACGAGTTGACCAAGCCAGGAGTAGAATTCCACTGGAATTCTAAATGTCAGAAAGCTTTTGAAGGGTTGAAGGAGTATCTGGCTAGTCCACCCGTTCTCATTCCACCCAAACCAGAAAAACCTCTGATCCTTTACGTCTCAGTCTTGGATGACTCCGTGGGAGCCGTCCTCGCACAAGCTGATGAAGAAGGCAAGGAACGGGCAACCTATTACTTGTCCAAACTTCTCAATCCCTGTGAGCAGAAGTACACCGTCATGGAGAAAACCTGTGCTGCCCTCGTTTGGGTAGTGCAGAAATTGAAGCACTACTTCTTGGCTCATGAGGTCCACTTGATTGCTCGAATGAATCCTATCAAATTCCTTCTGGAGAAATCCGTCCTTACGGATAGGCTAGCACGCTGGCAAAGTTTTCTCTCTCAGTTCGACATCACCTACATCCAGCAAAAGGTGATTAAAGACTATGCCATAGCCGAGCATCTCGCTCACCATCCTCTTCCCAAGTTCGATCCCGTCCAATCAGAGTTTCCAGATGAGGAACTAATGTCCGTCAACCAATCAGATGAGCCAATGTGGACGCTATATTTTGATGGAGCTCTGAATTCTCAAGGGAGAGGAATCGGCGTCGCCTCTCTGTCGCCTGAAGGCCTCACATTCCCATTGCATACCAGCTCAAATTTCCAGTTACCAACAATATAGCCGAATATGAAGCTCTTCTAGCTGGCCTAGAACTCGCTCATTCTTTTCGTATCACTGAGTTGCGAGTCGTAGGTGATAGTCAACTCATCCTTCGCCAGGTGCTCACTAAATATCGCACTCGCGATCCCAAACTCAAGCCATACCAAGAACTCACTGCTGCCTTTGCCAAACTGTTCACCAAACTGATCTTTGTTCATGTCCCTCGTCATCAGAATATTCTCGCCGATGCCCTCGCCTCGTTGGCATCATCCATAAGGTTCCCTCTAGGAAGATGGTTTGAGTCCATTTCCATCTACAAACTTCACGCCCCTGCAATCGATGATGCTTCCTACGTAAATATCAAAGACAGGATAGCAAGAAGATCCTGCAGGAAGATATCCTTGAGAAGAGGGAAATCATGTTGGCAGAGGCTGAAGAAGAACTGGCTGATGAAGAGAAACCATGGTTCTATGAAATCGTCAAATACTGCAAGATCAGTCTTATCTGAAGGGGCCACCACAGAGGACAAGAAAGCCATAAGAAGGGTGGCTCAGAAATATACATTGGTTGGAGGTCTACTCTATAGGAGGAGCCTTACTGGTATTCTGTTAAGATGTCTTGGTGACGATGAGGTTTGAAATGTGTAGAGGAGACGCACTCGGGTGTGTGCGGTGGCCACGTGAATAGTCAGATGCTCGCCAAGAAGATCATTCGCCAAGGCTTTTATTGGCCCACTATGGAAGAGGATTGTGCTGTCTATGTCCGTAGGTGTGTCAAGTGTCAACTTCACGCCGATAAAATCCATTCACCATCTTCCTCACTTCATCCAATATCCTCCCCGTGGCCTTTCTCCATGTGGGCATTCGACATCATTGGTCCCCTAGGTGATCCCAATTCCCTCACCAAGCAGAAATCTTTCATCCTTACTGCGACGGAATACTTCACCAAATGGGCCGAAGCCGAAGCTTACGCGGAAATCAAGGCGTCAACAGTCTGCAAGTTCATCATGAAGAACATCCTCGCCAGATTCGGCGTCCCAAGCACAATCGTCACCGACAATGGGCCACAGTTCATTTCTCAGGACCTACAGGACCTCTGCAAAAGGTACGCAATTGCATTGCATCATTCATCGCCTTATTACCCACAAGGTAACGGCCAAGCGGAGGCCACCAATAAAACATTGCTCAAAATCATCAAAAAAACCTGCGAGTCTAGTAAGTTTTCAGACTGGCCAGAAAACTTATCGAAGCCCTATGGGCCTATCGCACTTCAATCCGTACCCCCACGGGCAGACTCCATTTGCCCTTACTTATGGTATGGAAGCGGTAGTCCCCTACGAGACTCTGATCCCTTCTCTCAGGGTACAATTGGACGAGGAATTTCCCCTCGACGATCGTCGTAATTCACTCCTCGCCCAGTTGGAACTCTTGGATGAGAAGCGGCTGGCCGCTGCCGAACACGCGCGTGTGTATCAAAATAGACTCGCTCGCTTTTACCAAAAGAAAGTCGTTGAGAGAAAATTCAAAGTCGGTGAGATGGTCGTAAAAAGAATTTTTGTCAAACCTGGAGGGCCGCGTTCTAAGCTCCAACCCAATTGGGAAGGACCATTTGTAATTCAAGCCGTGTACCCTGGCAACGCCTACAAGCTAGTCAACGCCGAAGGGACCGAGTTATCCACCCTTGGAATGGGCTTTATCTTAAGAAATACTACCCTTAGCACAAAACAAAAAAAATGATGAAAAGATAAAAAACATCAAAAACAAAGAAATACTGAAAACCACTAAAAATATGGAAAATTCAAAATGCCAATGCCTGGCAGTCACCATGTAGTTAAGTCCCTGCATCTAACCTTCATGTTAGGATAGGGCCCATTAAGGCTTGGTAGGCACCGGGTCTTGGTTTGCCAGAACCGTGGAGATCCCTGTCCGGCCACGTCGGCCTATGCTCGCTCGAAGGAAGCTAACATGTGCTCACTTATGTATTTTATTCAAAAAAAGTCGGTAGCATCACCTACGGTGGGGCCCCACCCAGAAGATCTCCGGAAGCTGTAATCTTTATTCTTTTCTCTTCGACCAAATGAGACAGTCGGCGCCCTTAAAACGCTGAGCATGAGAAACCGAAACTCAAACCCCAAAGGCAAGAGTAGGATCCATTTCCTCGAGCATCGATCAGAGCACGAGAAGAGGGCAGTGTCCCCGCAGGCATACGAAAGGGAGCCCACAAACGTCAAACGACTATATCTCCCTCACAAAAAGAAATACAAAATCAAAATCAGAGAGCCTGGTCGTGACCGTGCCTGTTGCGATAAACGGAACCCCTCAAAGCAAAAGTTTGAATCCACAAAAAGGGGGCCGATGGAATGTAAATGCTCGAGATTTGGTCCGAAATTGTCCGAAAGGAAAGAGTTAATGGGCCCTTATTCGCTCGCCGGGTTAACGGCTTTGCCGATCCTCTCAGGAGGTTTATCCCCCACGCTCTTCCTTCTTCCTTAAAGATGAAGGTTCGATGGAGTTTCTGAAGGTGAAAACTGCCCAGGGTCTGCGACCTTATTTTAATATACACATATGGTTGCCTACTTTGAAAAGCAAAAGCTATCGCTGCGAAGGAGTCTCCGTGTTTCTGGCTGGTCAAGACCCCTGTTTACCACCTTGATGTCTTCTTGTTTAACCTCGGGCTTAGGCCAATGCAAGCGCGTCACCTATGGGTGCGACGGCGTCTGATTCCGGGTCAGCGTCGCGCGGTTGGTCGTTAGGGTTCCAGGGTGTTCCATCATATACCATCTAGAGTTGTGAGGAAACAGACCCGGGTCGGGCAAATCTCTTACCTCAAACACCTTTTGGGTGAATCCCTGTGGTCGGAAGCGACTGGGAGCCTAAGCATGGCATGACGGTATTATCATCAGGGTAAGTCTTAGCCGGCGGGATCATCATTCGAGGGGTCTAGAGGCCCAAATCAACCTAGATGTGCACTTAGGATACCTGGGAGGTTAGTAAGAAACCCTGTTCTCACGTAGGTTAGGTGCCATTTGGGTGCTTGCCGGGCGTTAGCAACAAAAAATTGAAATGATAAAAACAACAAAAAATGGAAAAGAAAAATGTACATATTTGCAAACAAAAAAAATCTTTTTTATGATAAAACAAAAAAATGCCAAATATAAAAAAGAAAATAAATCAATTTTGCATGATTGCATTTGCGTGCAGCATCTCACTTTAATACCGCTTGCATTCGTGTGCTTGCCTGTCGCATTTATCATCACCGCATCTTTCCCTTGCCTTCGTTAAATAAAGGCTTGGCCCCTTGACCAGTTTCAAGGACAGTCACAGTGACCATTTGCTTATTGAGCAAGGGCCAAGTCAGAACAGAAATTCTGATTTGTTTGTTTCAGTGATATGTGCAGGGATTCAGGCAACAGAAGCAAAGGTGAAAACCAAACAAACCGAACCTTGTATTTTATTCCAAAAACCAAAAAAATTACATCAAGTTCGCCCTCTCTCTCTGCATTACTCGTCCCACTACTCTCCGGCAAAACGCTCTCAAAGGTGCTACCCAACTACGAAAAGCGGTACTCCTACCGCTCTGTACTCCCCTTCCTATTCCCACATCCCGGCGTTGATCCACGGAAGCAGCAGAGAAGCTACCAACACGAAAGCCACGCTCTCGTGCTCTTCGGTAGCGCTCCTCACCATCTCTCAGCCACTGTTCAGCAAGACCAAGGCTGATCGGAGTTCGAATAGTTGGGCCTCCATGGCCCTTCGTTCCTCCCTTTCAGTCAATCTGTTGGCTCTTTCTCTCTCTGCGTCTCCTTTCTTTCTCTGCACGTTCTCTCTCACGGTCTTCCCTCTCCAACTGGAGAGTGATCCTCAGTTCCACAGCATCCCTAGAGGAGTCGTCATCAGGATGACGCCGCAGTTCCCTCTCCAGTTCTGCTATCCTAGCCTCCCTCTGCGCAGCTTGGGCAAGCGCTTCTTCCGTCTCCTTTTCCTGCCGAGTGTACCATCTCAGATACGCGATAAGGCGTAAACAAGGAGAACTCAACACTGAAACTTTTACCTGTATACAGAGCATCCCTTCTGCCTCCGCAGCACGCTGCGTGGCGTGAGCAAGTTGCTCATGAAGCAAGTCAAGTTCTGAGGTGGGAATCCACAAGCTGGAAGAGGCACCACCTACTCCCATCGCTGGGGAAGCCGCGCCAATCTGGGCATGCTACGACCGCGTGAATTAGCAGCCAACATCTGGAATCTGGGGTTTTAATTAGGAACGCACTGTACACCTACCAAGGCGCTCGTAGCTCCACGGGCATCGCCTAATCGTTGCTCCATCTCTGCCAAGCGAGTTCATAAAGTCGCTATCATCGTATCACGGATATCCTGCAGCCATACGAGTCAGCATTTCCACCAGAAAACCAAAAAAAGGAGAAAGAAGAAAAGAGAAAAGGGGAAACTACCTCCACAAGTCCCGGGGTTGGAACCGCTCTACGTACTTTTCCTATATAGACGCAAGTAGTCCTCGCTATCCCGCGCATGCGATTCTACAATCGTGCCACCCCGTTGCCAGTCTTCGTACTGTTCGGGGAATCCGCACGCGCCAGTCAATGCAGGTCGCCGGTCCTCGCGTCTCTCTCCCAACGCGAGGTGGCGCAGCTGAATCCACCCATTCTTGAGCCAGTCCCAAAGTCCTCATAACCAATCGTAGCCGAAGCGGCTCGATTTCATTCAGGCAGTGCATCCACAATTCCGTCCGAACCGGGCACGACTTGCTAGAACCCACGGCTGGTCGGCATCGACCATGTCTGAGTAGGGTCTCCAGTTTACCATCGCTGCAGGGAACTCCTGTAGCTCCCGCCTTAGCACATCAGTTGGTAGGTTAGGGCTGCCGCACTCATGATGGGTTCCCACCGCCTGGCTAGCGGCACCATCGCGGGTCGCCAATGACGAGCTCTCCCCATGGGGAGGTAATAATAGCTCCACAACTGCTCGGCACAGGTCATCAGTACCTTGCAAAAACAAAAAAAAATAATACAAAACAAGCAAAACCAAAAATACCTGGATGAATGGTGTAAAGCCACTCACAGCCATCTCACGATCCGCTTCTTGGAACAGGCCTGCAAACAAGTGCGCCAGCATGGCAGCTCCCCAGGCGTAGTACCCTACTCTTTCAAGGTCTGACTAGCAGCTCCAGAAGCGACATTGGATACCGTCCCCTTTCGAGCTCAGTACCAATCTCCCCAAAAGGAAGAGGAGAAATCTCTCAAATCTATGTTGCATCTTTCCAGTTGCCGAAATCTGTGCAGTACACGGCACGGCATCCTATTTCCATCCTTTCCATGAACTCTTCTGAGGATTCGTCGTCCCGCCGACGAGTGTCGGTGAGCCCTAATGCATCCATGAGGGACGCCCTAGCTACCGACCTATTTTTCTGACCATCTAGGTCCAAACCCAGTAGCTTCCGAGCACCTTCTCGGTAATCCGCATAAGTGACCCCGGTCACTGCCTCACCTCCACCTTCAGGCTTGTGATCCGGACCACATCCTCTAAGCTGGGCACCATGTGCCCCAGGGCATCAGGAATGCCCGACTCACTGGGTCCCATCTCTCACACAAGGCTTGGATCAGACCAGGTCGAGCTGGATCGGCTCGATCCGAAGAAAGGCACCAAATCCCATCACGTCTAGCCTGGCCTTCTGAAAATTCGGGAGACCCCTGTATGCGGCCACTGCTAACTCCCATGAAATGTGTGATTTCATCACACTCTGTGCGTGCATAAGAAATGGAGAAGGGTGTTGTCAAGTGGAAGGAAGAAAGAATAAGAAAAGGGCAGGAAAGCTAGCTTACGAGTTGTGATTGGGCCCTTTCGCTGAAGTGCCCTTCGAGGTCCGAAAGCCTCCTGGAACTACTACCACTGGACCTGCTTCTCTTCGAGGAGTGGGAAGATTCGCCCTCCATCCAACTCTCGAATTTTGAACTCCTCCTCTCCCGTGAGAACTTGTGCTCCTCGAGTTAGCTCTCGATATACCTGGGAGGATAAAAGGGACAAGAATTTATAGAAATGGAAGGAGTACAGGCCAAGATTGCCTCCATCACCTTTTATGATAGCCCTCGCGATGAGGCACCTACCATGCGGTCCCGTGTGTCACTTCACCGCTCGCACAGGTGATTGATTGGACGAAGAATATAACGAATAGCCCCCCTATGTTGTCTAAGGATACCCTATCATGTTTTGGAGGACGTCCGCAAAACTTGACACAACATCCGGAGAAGGAACTAGGGCCGCCATTATTGACTTTGAAGGTAGATTCCCATGGAAAATGGTCACAACAAGATGCGATTCTCCGCTTAGGGTGAGTCTCGGCAGACCCATCACATGGGAACAGTGCAAAGGAGAAGAAGTGTAGGGAAGAAGGAACGCACAAGAGAACAAACAAGCAGCAGAAAATCAAATCACTCCATTCATAATTCTACATAAGCTGTCATAAACACTACAATCATAGAGAGGAGGCGGGTCCACTAGCTCGCCAACTCTTGCCATTATCTTCATGCTCGTCCCTCTAGGCGTCCCTCTCCTCTCCCCTGAGGTGAGGGTCCCTCAGAAGCCTCCTGGATCCCCGTGCAGTAGCACCCGCCTCGCCTCGTGGCGCCGGCTCCACAGCAATGACTCGCTGCTCCTCCCCTGGCGTGGCGAAGAAGCCACTAGCGGCAAAGCGACCAGACTGGCGCAGTCGCTCCCCGAACTCTCGCGCTCTCTCGTAGCGCGTCTCCATCCCTCCTAGCCTCTGCACGACGGCCTGAAGGCCCAGCTGGAGCTCCCTCACTTGGGCCTCCAAGGCCCTCCTCTCGGTCTGATCCCGCTGTCGCTCGGCCTCTCTCTCTGCTCTCATCTGCAGAAGAACCCTTAACTCCAGGATGTCTGGAGAAGGTCTCTCCTCACCGCGATGTCGCAGCTCTGCTACAGTCGCCACCCAGGCATCACGCTCCTCTTCCGCCCGGGCAGCCCGAGCCACCGCACCGGCAAGTTGCTCCCGGAGGGAGGCAATCTCAAGAAAAGGGGCCGAGGAACTGGAAGATGCGCCGCCAGCCACTCCCACCATCGCTGTCTGCTGGGCACGCTGGAACGAACAAACAACAGCCGTCAGCTAAGCTCCACATTTAAAAATAGAAAATGCAGCACTTAGCTTACCAGGAGCGACAGTTCCTGTTGAGTGGCGGCCAGCTGCCGCCTGACCTCGGCTAATTGGGCACGAGACCCGTCGACGTCGCGCGTATCCCCGGCTTGGGGAAGCCCCGCATAACTCTCTCTCTCGCCGCAGGAAGTCGGCACTATCCTGCACCAGTACGCTCCCTTGCTGTCCAGGGAGACGTATGCGCCAATCTCAAGCTTCGCCTTGCCGCGACTCTCCTTCCTGACGGCTCGGCTCGTCTGCACTCGCCCACTCATCGGCCAGGCCCAGGGTCCTCGCCATGTCCTGCACCAAGAAAGAAGGGCCTCGCATCATAACAAAGAACGCGTCCCCTGTCTAGGACGCGTCCATCATTTGAGTGCAACACTCGCCGAACCCTTTCCCCCCTCGCACGCCTCGCTTCAAAACTCAAAATAGATCAAAGAAGGGAAACCGAAGCACTCACCAACCGTGTTCACCTCCCTCCGCGACATCGGGCCCCTCGGGTCCCTCGGGGGCCCGAAGCGGCCCTTCCTCCTCCATGGACGCCGTTCCGTGCTCTTGCGTGTCCCTCCTCAGGCGAGGGTCCCGCGTCCCTCTCCACCTTCATGGTCGGCCCACCGAACTCCATCGATCGAGAGGAAGAAGACAAAGGGGCGAGCGAGTTTCGCGGAAGGCGGGCTCGTTTGCGGGTAAGGCACGGAGAAGAAAGGCCGGCGCTTTAAATTTGAATTCGAGGATTAAGACGCGTCCTCGCGCCTGGACGCGCCCAAGGGAGAAAGGAAAAGGAATCCCCCGTGCAAAGCGTAGTTCCCCGCTGTTCAGGGCAAGGTCTCGTGAAGCGTGCCTCGAAACAACTCGTGCAAGAGAAGAAGTGTGGAAGAGGAAAGTGTACACAAACAAGAAAGCCATTTTCATTTCATATAATAGTCGAAAGTACATCATGCAGTAAGGAGGGTGGAGTGTACAAGCAACTCTCTAACTCTCGCCATCACCCTCCTGGTCATCTCTCTCCTCCCTCCTCTGACGGGGATCCCTAGGGGGCCTCTGCGAACCCTGAGAAGCCGTGCTCGCCTCCCCAGGTGGCACCATGCCAGCCTCCAAGGTGCGGCGACGCTCCTCGGCCGAAGAAACTAGAAAGCTGCCCACGGAAAAGGAACCAGACTGACGAAGTCGCGCCCCGCGCTCCTTCGCCCTCTGATACCGCTCCTCACTCTCCCGAAGTCTCCCCTCCGCCGTGCCAAGACTCAGTCGGAGCTCCTCACCTGGGCCCAAGAGCCCTCCTCTCGTCCCAATCTCGATGTCGCTCTGCCCTCCTGTACTCCCTCTCTTTCTCTATGATCTCCCTATCCTCTCCCTCTCTCTCTAGGATCTCCCTATCCCTCTCCCTCTCTCTCTAGGATCTCCTATCCCTCTCCCTCTCTCTCTCTCTCATCGCCTCTCTCCTCGACAGCTCGAGGGCAATCCGCAGATCCAACACGTCACGAGGGAGCTCCTCACCTCCCGTCGCCGCTCCTCCTCCAGCTCCACAATCCGGGCGTCACGCTCCGCCCGAGCATCGCGCTCCTGCTCGGCACGAACAGCACGGGCCAGGGCCTCCCGAATCTCGGCCACCTGTCCAAACACGCATGCACCGTAAGAGAGCAGTGATAAAAGGAAAGCAGCTAGAAGGAGGTCGGGGTCAGGCAGACACTCACCCCGCGCGGTCACGCTCGGCCTCCTCAGCCCGAGCCACCGCATACGCCAGCTGCTCCTGAAGGGCAGAGACCTCCGGGGGAGGACCCCACGAACTGGAACCCGCTCCACCAGCCGTCCCGGCTGCCGCTGCCTGGTGGGCCCGCTGAAACACAGAGCAAACGACAGTCAGAGGCCAAGTATCAAAAATCCAGGTCACAAAAAAATGTATTGCATAGACTCACCAGGATCTCCAACTCCTATCGGATAGCCACCAACTGTCGCCTGGCGTCCGCCAACTGGGCCCGCAGGTCGGCGATCATGTCGTCACGTGCATCCTGCATTGCATATATGATGCGGGACAATATGCTCTGATACCAAACTTGATGCGGGACGAACTGACTCGCTAGCTAACCTACGACACTAGAGAGTGCGACCAGCACGCGCACGTGACAAGGCAAGCCGGTGTGACCGACTAACGTGAAATCCCTCCGGGTGGAGGCGTCTCTCAACAGAACTCCGAACCACGGCGACCCAAGGAGGAGGCGCGACGGGGTCACAACGGGCGAGAGGCCGCGGGACGACATGGGAGTCTAGTCCGAGCTCGGTGCTCGACTAGGGCCAAGGGAGGTGGGCACTCTCAACTCTCAACCAGCAGTGATAAATACCGTCTAGCTAGGCCTACACTCACTTGCGCGGCACATTCAATCGCATACGAGACAAGCAAACAACAAAGGAAGGAGCGAGACACGTACCTCCACGCCTAGGCGTGGGGAAGGAACCCCGGCCATGCCACACACCCACCGGTACATCAAACAAACAATATTACATAACCAAATGGTGCCCACTCCTCGCAGGGAGGTAACGGGCTACAAGCTCAATCCGGTAGCGTGCGGGTGGGGTGACGGGTACCGGGTCGGGGCAGCTCGATGTCCACAGGTCCGCCTCGGGCTGCTGCAAGGAAGGAGTCTTCCGGCGCCTCGCTGTAATAGGGACGCTCCTCCGGGAAGAAGAGGTACGTCGCTGGGCCCGGAGACGCGTCGGGAGTGCACTTGGGAAGGGGGCGACTAGCTGGCCACCCTGCGCAGGTTCTGTCCAGCTGGATGGCGACACCGATAGGTCCCCTTAATCACGTCCGGGACCTGCAAAACTCGGCGGGGGCGCTGATGGGATACCCCAGGGGCGCCCGTGGAAGGAGAGCCGCTGCTGAGGCCGCTGGTGGCTGTGGCGATTCGTCGAACACCTGGCGTGCAGTCGACCGGCTGTCTGCTCACAGTGATAGAGGCCGCGAGAACGGCCGGTACGTGACCCTCCGGACAGCAAATGTGGCAGGGTCTTCTCTGGTAGATGGTGACAGGGGAGGCTAATGGTGGGTTGTGGTGGCGGTGGGGTACCGTGGGACTTTCGGGCGTGGGTGGCGAAGGAGGTTGGGGTCACAGTCTGCAATTCAGGGCAGTAAGAACTGTGACTCCCGGAAGGGCAGTCATGGCGAGGGGTTGTATGAGGATTCCGGGTCTGTGGCGATTACTGGAGATGGGGTATGGTGTGAGGGGGTGGCCTACCAAATTTCAGGGCAATCAGAGGTGGCTAGAGGGTGGTCCCTTTGGAGGTCCCTGCTGACTGGTCCCACACGGGTACTGTAGCAGAGAACTGCGCACAGAAAGTGTGTACAAGGGAACTCTCAGCCCCGATGGAAATTTGAGGCGAGACCAGAGGGGCTGGATTCGTGACTGGGAGGGGAACAAATGTTATGAAGGGACTGGTGATGTTCGGGGGCAGGAGAGGCATGCAAACGGGGACCCAAGTCGGTTCAGGTCACAGGCGAGACTGCCAGGGAGGCAGTCAGCGCGACGAAAGTGTCTGTGAAGACAACTTTCTGTGACGAACGAGTTTTGGGGCGAGGTCAGAGGGGTTGGAAAGCTAACAGGCAAAGGCACAAAAACCTAGAAGACACTCCTGGGGTTTGCTGTCAGGAAACTGGGCATTACCGTTCGCAACTTCGGGCCCCTAGTGTGCAGGTCGGACAGGTACTCCGGGGTCGAGCAGCACGCCTCCACGATCGCCGTCACCTCGTCGACCGGATCGCCCGTGGACGTGGGGAAGAAGACCGCTGGCGTTGGAATCCCTGGAGAAGGTCTCCTACCCCTGGGCGTCGCACCCAAGGACTGGAGAGGGGGTGAGGGCGTCGCACCCTCAAGGAGGAGGAAGAAGAAGGGATCGCCCCTTTCAAGATGGTGGCTGCACACAAGACTTTTCAAAAACTAATTCTTCATTGATTGATTTCCAAAAGAGAAAATACAACATATTATATGTGGGAGGGGAAACCCTAATTAATTTCTAAAATAAAATACAAAAAGAGCCTATTTAATTTGAAATCCTACACAATAGGGGAGGGGGCGCACTTGCCTCCTAAAAGAAAGGAGGGAAGGTGGGGGGCGCACCTCCCATGAGGGTGGGAAGGGTGGGTGCGCCCTCCTCCTTCTCCAACCCTAATGGATCCCCAGATAACAGGCCTGGGTAGTGGAGCAAGGAGGAAAAGGCCCAGTATGGGCTTTCTCCTAGGCGCCCAGCCCAAATGGGCTTGAAGAGTGAACCAAGGTGGCCCATTAACTCCTTAGCCTCTAGCAAGCCTACAAAACACAAATAAAACCTAATTGGCCTCAAAAAGGTCCATGACTGAAAGAAAATTGTCCACACACGGACTAAACCAAGGCCCAACATGGCCCAAAGCATAAAATAAGTGATGATAGCTCCGCTAATCTGTCAACTGGTCGCCAAGCCAAAGGGATGCTGGCGAGATCCGTGTACTCCGTCGTAAAGTGTGACGCGTGTCCTCACCAATTCTCCCCGGGTGGGAAGAACTCGACCCACGTCGGTAAGGGTCACGGTCGCTCAGGTAACGCTCCGCAAGTCCGGATCAATCCGCTCCAGCTCTCCCCGCGTGATCCAGGTGTCGTCTGTCTCAGGGCGCCCTCTCCAACGCACTAGGAAGCGCTGGTAGGCCCCGCTCCTGGTGGTGGTCACCTGCTCATCCAGTATACAATCGATGTGCTCGCGTCTCTGTAATGGGGCTGGAGGAGGTGGACTCTCAGAAGGTGTATCGCTCACAACAGGAATGGGGAGGCCCAAGAAGCTCACTGGGAATCACTGCTGGATCCCGATAGGCCACTAGATCAGAGACGTTGAACGTCGAACTGATCCCATAATCATCTGGCAGCTCAATCTCATACGCGTTAGACCCAATCCGCCTCAGAACTCGGAAGGGTCCTGCACCGCGGTCCTGGAGTTTCTTTACGGCCCCGAAGGGAACCGTTCAGGTCTGACCCTGATCATGACATACTCTCCCTCGCGGAACTCACGCGTGCGTCGATGCGCATCAGCTAACTCCTTATATCGTGCGTTGCTGGCCTCAATGTGACGACGTACATGCTCATGCAACTGCCTAACATGCTCAGCAAAGGACTCAGCTGACTCTGAGACACGGGCCTGGACAGGGGATGGGACAAGTCTATCGGTTTTCTAGGCCTACGACCAGTGACTATCTCAAAAGGACTCAAACCAGTAGACCTATTGACCGAATCATTGTAAGCAAACTCGCTAGAGGGAGAACTAATCCCAATCCCGTCACGCTCACGCACTAGACACCTCAAAAGATCCCCAAACTCCTATTCACAACCTCGTTTGACCATCGGGTCTGGGGGTGGTAAGCAGTAGAACTTCAGCTGTGTGCCCATCATGGCCATAGGGTCTTCCAGAAATAGCTAGTAAAGCGAACATCCCTATCTGACACAATAGTACGCGGCAACCCAAACTAGAGACACAATGGGTGAAGATAGACGGGCAACCCTAGAGGCATCTGATGTTTTAGAACATGGGATAAACAAGGCCATCTTAGAGAATCTGTCACCACCACGAAAATGGAGTCGTGTCGGCGGAGGGTACGGGGCAAGCCTAAGACAAAGTCCATGCTAATGTCCTGCCATGGACTATCTGGTACCGGGAGGGGAGTGTAAAGGCGGTATTCTGTTTCCTCTGTTTGGCCAAGGCACAAATGCGGCACTGGGCCACAATCCTAGCAACATCCCGCTTCAGGCTAGGCCAAAAGAATCGGTACT